>CAUYUJ010004679.1:0-20000 GCA_963575745.1 Prorocentrum cordatum
GTAGTAGCCGTAGCAGTAGTAGCAGTAGTAGTAGTAGTAGTAGTAGTAGTAGTAGTAGTAGTAGTAGTAGTAATAGTAGTAGTAGTAGTAGTAGTAGTAGTAGTAGTAGTAGTAGTAGTAGTAGTAGTAGTAGTAGTAGTAGTAGTAGTAGTAGTAGTAGTAGTAGTAGTAGTATGTAGTAGTAATGTAGTAGTAGTAGTAGTAGTAGTAGTAGTAGTAGTAGTAGTAGTAGTAGTAGTAGTAGTAGTAGTAGTAGTAGTAGTAGTAGTAGTAGTAGTAGTAGTAGTAGTAGTAGTAGTAGTAGTAGTAGTAGTAGTAGTAGTAGTAGTAGTAGTAGTAGTAGTAGTAGTAGTAGTAGTAGTAGTAGTAGTAATAGTAGTCTTCGTCGTCGTCGTCGTCGTCGTCGTAGTCTCAGTCGTAGGCATCCGTAGACGACGACTCCGACCTCCCCCTGGGGGGGAGACCGCCGCGAGCCTTCCCGCAGGGCCGGTGGGCAGCGCCCGGCTCCCGGCCGCCCCCGCCAGCGAAGCACTGCGCCAGCTGCAGCTGCCCTGAGTGCGCCAGCTGAGGGGGGTCGCCCCGCGCCTGAGGGCCACACCCTTTTTTCGCGGGCCTCTCTCCGCACCCAGGCCCCCTCGCGGTGTAAAAAAATCAGAACTCACCACCTACCAAACCACCCCGACACAACCCGAAGGCCTCGATTTGCCCTCGATTTCCAGTGGGGGGGGGTCGGGGAACATAGAAAAAACACATGGAACCCGTACCCCCCCCCAACCCGAAATTCGATTCAAATTCGGGTCTTCGGGTTGGGTTGGGGTGGTCTGGTAGGTAGCCATGAGGGGGGTCGCCTCGCGCCTGAGGGCATATCCTTCTTTTCGCGGGCCTCTCTCCGCACCCAGGCCCCCTCGCGGTGTGAAAAAGTTGCGGCTGGGAGGTTTCTTCGCTGTTCTCGGCCCCCGGGGGGCCTTGACCGGGCCTGGGGGCCGTTAAGAAACGATCCAGGGTGAAATGCCGGTCCCAGGGAAGGAGTCCAGACCTTTGGGGGCCGACGCTGTGAAAAAAACACGACGTCGGGGGTTTGGGCAGACGGCCGTTGTACACCACCACCGCGGCTTGCGAGGGATATCCTGGGCCCCAAGATGGTGTATAGACACTCCCGGCCTCGGCCAGGAGGCGTACACACCATGCAAGGGCCCAGGATGGCCTGGGCCAGGCACGGTGGTGGTGTAGATGTCTTCTGCGTGCCAAATGGTACTGGAACAGAAAGGGTCGGAGGATCGTGCCGCATCGCCGATGCATCGGCTCCACGCCGACGTCGCCGAAGCATCGCCGATGACGCGGATGAGTCGTCGGTCGCGATCATTCAAGCAGTGGCGAAGCGTCCAGGCTCGCCTACAGGACCACCAAATAATGTTCTAATAACCTTTTGTGTTTGCACGACATGTTCTTAGAACATTTCTGGCCGAACCTGTCTTGTTTAAGCATATCCAACCTATGTTCTAAGAACATTGTTTTTGCTCTTAGAGATGTTGGGGTTCTAAGAAATGTCGTGGTAGGCCTATAGGAATGCCGGCACGGTCGGTTCCTGCTCAAATCATCAGACCCCATCTACTGGGACTCCATTTGGGAGGCCTTCATTACAGTCGGACCGAGGTATAAGATCGAGGTCGGTTCGGGGAGGGTGCCCCAGTGTTCTTCGTGCTTGTTGGGTGTTCTTGTGCACTCGGGGGGGTGCCCTTGGATGTTTTGTGTGTCTTGGCCGGCGGAGGGCCCCATGTTCTCGAGGGACGTGCTTCTGGCCCAGGTCCGACTGTAATTCATTCGCAGGCGATGTCTCACTTCCGTTTCGAAAAAGGAGGGGAGAAGGAGGAGGAGGAGGCCGTTTCGACAAGGAGGGGGAGGAGGGGGAGGAGGCGGAGGAGGAGGAGGAGGAGGAGGAGGAGGAGGAGGAGGAGGAGGAGGGGGAAAAGGAGGGGAGGGAACGAGGAAGCAACTTCCAAGCTGGCCGTTTCGAGAAGGAGGGGAACTCGGGACTTCGGCAGGCCCGTGTGCCGTGCCGACGGCGCGGCGGCCCCCGCGCGAGACCCGAGAGGCGGAGCGCCGCCGGCAGCCTGGCAGCGGCCGACATCGCGAGACCTCCCTCCTCCTCCTCCTCCCCTCCTCATCCCCTCCTCCTCCTCCTCCTCCTCCTCCTCCTCCTCCTCCTCCTCCTCCTCCTCCTCCTCCTCCTCCTCCTCCTCCTGCGATCCGACTCGATGCGATTCCATTCGCCTGCTGGGGCCGCGGCTTCGCTTCGATTCGATCTGGCTCGGTTCGCTGGCGTCGGTCAGGGTCAACTGGAGCTGGGCTCGGCGATCCGATTCCCAGTCTGTTCGAAGCGATCCGCTGTCGGTGCTATCCGTTTCCGATGTGATCCGGTTCGGTTCGGCTCAGTCTTGCCTGCGCTACTGGCCCCGAAGATGCCGTGCACCCCCAGGGGTCTATTCGGACGCACCCCTAATGGGCCCTCCGAACCTCTGTCTGGGGGGAGGGACGGGTTGCGTTTGGTTCGGTTCGGGCGGTTGCTCTGTCGCCGTTGCGTCGCCGCGCCCTGCTGGGCCTCTTCCCGGCTTTGATTCACGAATGCGCGCGGCGCCAAAGGCGGAAATCTCCACTGTGTGTTCGATTCGCCCCCCATTTGTGAAAATGTTGGGTGCTTTAAGTCGAGTGTCCGCGCTGCCCAGGAGAGTTTCCCATGCCGAAAACTAGATCGTCGCCCTGCATCAGTGTACTTCCTGTTTTCTCACACGAGCGTGCACGCCGCCAATGCGAGAGAGCCACCTGGACAACACGCGGCCACTCCTCCGTGTGGCTGGCGAGAGACCCATGTTGAAAAACGATGCGCCTGACATTCGGACCACCCGTTGGACATTCCAGGGTTCATCGCAAACGGTGGGGACGTCTCGGGCGAAACGCGCAGCCCGCCCGAACGACACGTCTGGTGGTGCGACACAGAGAGGTGGTATCAGCAAGGAGGGGGGCGACGAATCTGAGGAGGAGGAGGACGAGGAGGAGGACGAGGAGGAGGCGGAGGAGGAGGAGGAGGAGGAAGGCCCGACACTCTTAGTTGTCGTAGTTGTAGCGGCCGCGCCACTGTAGCGGCTTCCGCTTGGCCCGCGCGCAAGGGTGGCAGGCCGTCGCGGGACCCAGGAAGTTACCCACCGTCTTCTCCTTTTCTCCTCTTGTTCCTGCTCTTGTTTTCCTCCTCTTCTCATTCTTTCTCGTCCTCTCTCCTTTTCTTCCCTCATCACCCTCATCTCTCCTCTTCTCCTTCTCTCCCCTCATCCCTCTTCTCCTTCTGCTCCTCCTCCTCCTCCCTTGTCCTATCCTCCTCTCCCTTCCTCTTTCTCCTCCTCCTCCTCCTCTTTCCTTCCTCCTCTTGTTCCTTTCCCTTCCCCTTCCTCCCCCATTGCTGTTTCTGATCCTTCTGCTTCTTTCTTCCACTCCATCTCATGCCTCTCGTCCTTTTCCTCATCCTTCCCTCCCTCCCACATAGAACATTCTGCAGCCTACTGCGGGTCTGAAGACACTAACCCCCTTCTGAAAGTTAGTGCAACGCATTCAGCCAGATGCAGGTTCAGTTTCTTCTTATCCGTAAGGGCTTCGCCCCCTGCCGCCGGCCCCATCTCTCGGATAATGGGCAATGCAAGAGCCAAAGCATGAGGCGTTGGCGCCGCCGTGAAGCAGCGTCGGGACTTCACGCGAAGACGATGAGTAATCGGCAAGACAAATGGAGATTCTGATGATATTGTTGAGTCGGGTGTTGTAGTTCGAGGGTTTATGGCTTTGGATACACGAATAGCGCGTAATTTCAATGGTTTATGGCTTCGGGCTCACAGCTATAGCGTAATTTACGCAGGTTTATGGCTTCAGAGACGCGAAGACTGTGTGATTGTCAAGGGTGTATGGCTTCGGGCACGCGATTATTTTGTAATTTACAAAGATTTATGGCTTCGAGGTCGCAAGTATTTGCGTCATTTACGCAGGTGTACGGCTTCGGAGACGCGAACATCGTGTACTTTACGATGGTTCATGGCTTCGGGGACGCGAGTATCGCGTGATTTGCAAGCGTTTGCGGCCTCGGGGGCGCAAGTATTGTGTTTATGGCTTCGGGGGGGCGAATCTGGTGTATTTTGCAAGGGTTTGTAGCTTCGGGGACGCGGATCCTGCGTAATTCATGAGGGTCTATGGCCTCGGGGACGCGAATCTTGTGTCATTTACGAGGATTTATGGCCTCGGGGGCGCGACTTTCATGCATTTTTACTTGTCCCACGCCCCCCTCGGAATTCAGTCCACGCGAATCGGGCGTCGGGCGTGGTAACTAGGTTCCTTCTCGGCTCCCCCCCCCTCGCGCGGTCCATCAACAAGGAACAGAAAGCAGCAAGAAGCGGAACTGTAACAGTGGAAACTAGAATCTGGAACTGGTGCAGGGAACAGCAAACCTTGGTCCTACAGCCTGGTGGCCCCACAAGGGGGCCGGCGGATCCTTCATCCTCCCTCTTGCTCACCCTCCTTCTCTCCCTCGTTTCCCAGCCCTCCTGTGTTGGGTTCTCGTTTTGAGTACGACATTGTTGAACTCACCTCCTTTTTTCTCCTCCCCCTCCTCCTGCCTCCTCCGGCGCTGCACCCTGGGTGGCCGCGATCTTTGCAACTGTCGCCACTTTGGTGGGCTCGTGGAGGCACGGCAGAGTAGGTGAGTACGCGCATCCAGCCGAGACTTCGCAGTTCCCTGGGTGGCTGCGAACTGCGCAACTGTCGCCACTTTCGTGGGCTCCTGGGAGGCACGGCGGAGTATGGCGAGTACCCGAGACCTCGCAGCTCCCTGGGTGGCTGCGAGCTGCGCAACTGTCGCCACTTTCGCGGGCTCCTGGGAGGCACGGCGGAGTAGGGGAGTACCCGAGAGCCTCGCAGCTCCCTGGGTGTTTGCGACCTGCGCAGCTGTCGCCACTTTCGTGGGCTCTTGGGAGGCACGGCGGAGTGTGGAGAGTGCCCGAGACCTCGCAGCTCCCTGGGTGGCTGCGAGCTGCGCAACTGTCGCCACTTTCGTGGGCTCCTGGGAGGCACGGCGGCGTAGCGGAGTACCCGGGAACCTCGCAGCTCCCTGGCTGTCTGCGACGTGCGCAGCTGTCGGCACTTTTGTTTGCTCTGGGGAGGCACGGCGGAGGTGGCGGATACCCATGACCTCGTAGCTCCCTGGGTCGCTGCGAACTGCGCAATTGTTGCCATTTCCCGTGGTCTCCTGGGAGGCACGGCGGCGTGGCGGAGTACCCGGGACCTTGCAGCTCTCTGGGTGTTGCGAATTGTGCAATTCTCGTACTTTCGCGGGCTTCTGAGAGGTCCAGCGGAGTCGGGGGCCACGCGCACCCAAACGACACTTCGCTGCTTCCTGGGTGGCTGCGTACTGCGCAATTCTCGCCACCTTAGTGGGCTCCTGAGAGGTCCAGCGGAGTCGGGGGCCACGCGCACGCAAACGACACCTCGCTGCTCTCTGGAAGGCTGCGAGCTGCGCAATTGTCGCCACCTTCATGGGCTCATTGAGAGGTCCAGTGGAGTCGGGAGCCAGGCGGACCCATGTGGGACCTCGCTGCTCTCCGGGAGGCTGCGAACTGCGCAATTGTCGCCACTTTCGTGGGCTCTTGGGAGGTCCAGCGGAGTACACCCAGACGAGACCTCGCTGCTCCCTGGGTTGCTGCAGACTGCGCAGTTGTCGCCGCTTTCGTTCGCCACTGCGACGAAGACATGGTCAGAACAGCACTGGCTGTGTACGCAGTCTACCGCGCTACCAACTACCTGCGACACGCTGCGACGGATTCCGCGCAGGGCATGGGCGCGCGACGGTTATGGAGTCGCCGCGGCGCTGAACGCTCTCGGGCATGGCAGCTACTTCGACCATGCGTACAGGATCGGCGGCGGATGTCATGCCAGCGCGGCTACTACATATTTCGCCACCAGAGTTGAAGGTATTATCACTTCAACGGGTGTTATGCGATGCATAACTCCTTGCAGCCATACTCCAGCGGGTTTTTTTGTGCACTCCCCCTCCTCCTCCTCCTCGCCGCTTCTCCTCCTCCTTTCTTCTTCTCTGCTTGTCCTCTGTTGACTTTAGCAACAGTAGCAGAAAGTGGTGGGTGCGTTTTTGCCTTCATCAGTCCCAGAAGTGGGACCGATCCCAGTTTTGCTCCGGCGGTATATACATGGCATGAGCGGTTTGTCAACCCTAGGCTGTCCTCCTAAGATCGTTTCACATTCAGTTGCGTGCCGATCGCCGAGAATGCGGTGACATTAACCCGGCCGGTCAATCGAGCACGATCGTTCTTTGTTGCGGACGGGTATAGCCCACCATGAGGGGAAACGGATTTGCCTTGGGGGGTGGAAAACAGTTTTCGTTGGCTCGTGGGAGGCACTGCGGAGATGAGGGCAGCCCTGATCGTGCATATCGGGCGATCGTTTTTTGGTTTGGGTATGGGTCGGTCATACAACTATTTGCATCACGTGGAGAAGGGATCAGGTACGTCTCGGGTTAATTGTGCTTTTGTTGTCGTCGTTGTCTATCTCTCTCTCTCTCTCTTCCCTTCTCTCTCTCTCTCTCCCTCCCTTCCGCGAGAAGGGGCAGAGGGAGTGGGCCAGAAGGCAGGGAAACGAGCCGAAGAACACGTCTTGCAGCACCCTCGCGCGCCCTCTCCTGATCTGCTCTCCCCATCGCCCCGCTGCTCTCGCCGCCGGCCGTTCTGGCCCACAGGCGGCCGGCCGGCCGGTCTCTTGTGTCCTGGGCGGGGAATTTGATGTCGGAGCATCGGCCGGGCGCCCCGTGCTGGTGAAAAAAAATGCGAACCATCGGTCTCTGGAAGGCGGGCGCCCGACCGCGTCTTCGACTTTGGCATTGGGTCGGGCACGTCCGTGTACAGGAAGAATTTTCAGAACTAGTCGGACAGATAGTCAGGGGGCATGTTTTGGTTTATGTTTTGACGACTTTCCATCACCCCTCCAAGATCCGCCTGTAGGAGGACATGCGCAAGCTAACTTGGGTCGCGGGGCATCGGTTTGTCGGCCGGTGCTCCCATTGCGCACTTATGCTGCTGCTGCTGGTGGGCCGCTGTCGGCGGCCACGTCACGTGCTATGGCTTCCCCCTCCTCGTCGGTGATCAGTGTTCTTCGTCTTCTTTTTCTTTCTTCTTCTTCGGCATGGCACATCTGTTCTCGAGATGGCTGGTGCTGGTGTCTTGAAGGTACCTCCGGCGTGGTCGCCAGACTGGAGTGTTCAATATCCCTTCAGACGGTGGTTGAGAGACGTCACGTTGTGGTCCATCGCGACGGACGTGCCCGAGCAAGCTCAAGGCGCTGCTGTTGTCCTGAGGCTGGGGGGTGCCGCCATAGAATTCGCAGACGAATTTGGCGCACAAGTCTTGAAACAGGGCCATTAGCTTCACTTCCACTTATGGTTTAGGCCCGATTCAGGTGACTTGGTCGCGTTGCTGCGGGCGCTGGCTCGCCACTGCGCGTTGGAGGCCGGCGAACATGCGGTCAAAGCCATGGCTGAGATGATGGCGTTCGCGGCTCACTATCATGGGTCGATCGATGTCGTGTTGAACATATTCAAGGTGTTGAAGTGTCGGGCCATGAAGCATGTGGTCGTGTACAGCCG
Source organism: Prorocentrum cordatum (assembly GCA_963575745.1). Classification (NCBI taxonomy): domain Eukaryota; class Dinophyceae; order Prorocentrales; family Prorocentraceae; genus Prorocentrum; species Prorocentrum cordatum. The sequence goes on from CAUYUJ010004679.1 coordinate 7,682, forward strand.
TCAGAAGTGGGAGCCGCTTGTTTGTTTGGCGATGTTGGCGCATATGTCTTATGCACATCGCCATGCAATCAACATGGGGCCACCTTTGACGGGTGTACATGTGGAAAGGGGAGGATTCAGGCACCATGTGGTGAAACACCAACGCTGCGATGCGATGTGGGCATCGGGCGCACGTTCGCCAGCTGTGAAACCGCAAACCATTTGACAGCATGGCATACATGGTATTCGTGCGACAGGGTCGCGGGCTTCTATTTTACCATTGGATGCTGTCGTCTTCAGGGCTCCCAGTGCTCCTTGAACTACCTGATTTACGACGGGCGGGTGCAACGCGCAACAATATGATCGCCCTTTGCCCCTGTCTTTTCTTTTCTGTTCTAGATTCCCCCCCTTCCCCCTCCCTTCCTACCCCTTCCAGGGGGAGCGGGTGGGTGGGTGAAGGAAAGGTAATGGTGATGAGCGCGTGCGTCGCCAAAGGATCTTGCTCTTTTACGTGCGCACGTCCCCGTTCCCGTGGCGCCACGATGTCGAACACAGCCAATGCTTCAAACCTTGTTGCTGTAGGACTAGCACTGATGTTAATTACCCTGCAATGTAAATCTCGGCCCGGCAGCGCGGGACCGTTCTGGGCCGACGCAAGCTTCCGTCCGACCATTTCGACCGATGGGCGAGCGCAGTTTGTCGTAAAGCTTTCCAGTGGCGCCAGTGAGCTTCGCGGTTCGGATGCGTTCGAAGTCATTATCAGGCCGAGCGGGCCATTATCCAATAGGTTTTCGCAATCCGTCCGCCCCCGCAATACGCAGGCCGAAATCATGATATACCCGAATCGAGCCCTGTATTTCGCGAGCCCAAGCAGCTCGGTTTAAACTTTTGTTTGAGAGCGCGCAAGCGGCTTCAGGTATTCCGAAACAGAAGAGGGTTGCATGCAAACTCGCTGGGCCAAAACATTAATCCAATGATTCGGTTCCAGGTGTTTACTAATTTTGGCGCGCCCGCATGAAGCTAATCGATCAATATGATGATCAGGGCTGCGTGTCTCTACTCGCCATCCAGAAAACACCCTGGCAACGCAGAGGGGGTCCATCCCACGCCGCGCGAGTTCTACTCCCACTGCTGCTGCTATTCCCCTCCTTCCCCTTTTATCTCCACCTTCTCGCCGCCTCATCTCTTCCCGTTTCTCCCTGCTCCCCCTTCTGTTCCTTCCTCTTCCCGCCCCTTTCTCCCTCCTTCCCTCTTCCTTCCCCTCCCGTTTTCCTTCCATTTCCCCTTCGCCATCCGTTCCCGCCCCTGCCCCCTGCCTCTCAGTGCGTTCTTTCCTTCTTTCCCAACCTTTCCCTTCCTCTCACAGAATATACGGACATGAGCCCCCTCTTTCCTCCCTCGTGAGTCGGTTTCGAAGGGTGTTTGGGACCGGAATCGAGGGCTGTAATGCAGCTGCCGCTGAAACATGTAGCAGTTGGCACGGCGCTCTCACAACACAACCTCGTTTCACCTGGCCGTCCAGCGCACGGACGTGGCGCGGTATATCAGCATCGTCAGACTCGTCCCCATCCCAGGCGGGCCAGCGTCCCACAGCGCCACCAGCCTACCCCCTGCGAGGTGGGGATGGGCGCCGCGAAGCTCGAAAGGGACAGCCGTGGCCCAATCAGATCCCATCGATCTGCTTCGACATCTATTCTGGCCAGCCCGGTCTTATTCCATTTCGAGATTTTCGCAATCCGATGCCGCCCGACGTTTGCGTGGTTCTGTTGTGGGTCCTGGCACGGTCGATCCGGCTCGCGCCGATGCGGCCTGGTCCGACGCGCGCTTTGATTTTGTCGGCCTCCCCGATCCGATTCTTTCCGATCCTGTGTCTCCGGAAGGCCCACGGCTTTCCTGGAACGGGCGGTCGGACGGGGCTAGGACTAGGATGAGTCCGTCCCCAAGCGTTCCGGAGCGCTTTCGGAACGGTCTGGAACGCTCCGAGAAGGCCGCGGTGCCCGATGCGTCTTCCAGAGCTTGCAGATCTCAGAGGTTCTCGATTTTACCCACACCCGATTTTTTGACCTTGTCCTGGCTGAAACCCTAGGCGTCGTGATTTCTTCACAACGTCGACCCCTAGAGTTTTGGACCCTTTCTTTAGGACCGGCTTTTCATCCAGAGTTGGTGTTTGACGGTCCCGAGGCCAGTGAGGGCCCCCGGAGGCCGAACATTGTCAGAAACCTCCCGTCGTGACTCTTTCGCGGCGCGAGGGGGTCTGGGGGCTTCGTCTTAGATGGGGACTGGCCTAACGATGCTGACTCCTTCGGTGGCAAGCCATGGGAGCCTGGTATACCCTCTTAGTAATTCTGTCTTTAGCGTCAATGAGCGTCGATCTGCGTCTGGAGTCGATTGGATACTGCCGATCTGGCGTCGGCTAGCGTCGATTGGCGTCGATCTAGCGTCGACTCTTGCGTCGACTCGCAGGAGCCGACAGAATTGTAATTCGGGGGTGGACAGAACCCCCAATAGTGACACGTCGATTAGTGAATTGTCCGTTTTCGGTTCTCGAGAGGGCGCCGTGGCCGTTGTTTCCCAGGCTCGCGCCCGCCAGGTTTGGGCCTCAGGTCGTTTTCAATAAACCACGTTTTACTAAAGGGGGGTCTGTCCATCCCCGAGTCGATCTAGTGTCGACCATCGTTGATTTAGCGTCGACTTGCGTCGACTCGCAAGAGCCGACAGAATGGTGATGGGAGGCTCCCATGAGCTGCCCCCGGAGACTCCCGTGCGCGGGCGTGCCTTCGGAGGATGGGCCTCCCCTGCCGCCGGACCTCCCGCGGGCGCCTGCCGCGCGGGGGCCCCCACGGCAGTGTGTGTGTGTGTGCTGTTCGCTGCGGCAGCGCACGAGAGGGGGGGGGCGCGAGGGGGGTCCTACAGTCGGGGCTCTGAATAAGAAACCCTTTTCGTTGGGGAGGGGCTCCGTGTTCCTTCCTTGTTTCACATTTTGCCCCAGGTTCTCCCTGGATGTTCGATGGGAAGTCGAAGTTGAACTTCTGGAGCAAGGGGGCCTCGTTCCTAATCTAGGGTTCCTTAGGTCACTTAGGTCAACGCCCCGACAGTACGGCGGGTGCGCTTCTCACAACTCTGACGGCTACTGCGACTGCTGCACAGACTGCGACTGCGACAATTTACCTGTAATTATTGGTCCTGTCGGTGCGCACCTCCTCCCGTGCGGCTCCCGGGGGCCTGTTGAATTGTGTCTGCGAGCATGTTGGCACCGGAAGTGGCCAGCGGGGCTCCCGAAGCTCGGGGGCAGCTGCCCGAAGATCCCTTCTGGGGCCTGCGAGGCATCCTTGGAATCGGATGTCCGGAGCCCCAGGCAGGAGTTCTGGGCCTCCTGGATGGGGTATGTAGGAGCAGATGGGGTCGGAGGACTGCGCCGCATCGCCGATGCATCGGCGATGCGGCTCGATGTGAATCCCGATGCTTCGCCGATGCTTCGCCAATGCTTCGCCGATGCTTCGCCGATGCTTCGCCGATGCTTCGCCGATGCATCGGCGATGCATCGGCGATACATCGGCGATTCGGTGCAATCCTCTGACCCAGTCGATTCGGACCCTATCTAGGAGGCCTCTGGCATCCCATTGTTATAGTACATAGTCCAATGTTGGGGATTAACGGGTACCTGGGGACACCCGTCCATTGCTCACGGCATTGTGGCGGATTTGGTTTCTTGCTTCTTTTGTCACCATAGTTCTGCATGTGTCTTCCACGTGCTTCTCTCGACCAATATCCTGATTTACGAAGTACCGAAGGCCTCTGCTCTCTACGAGCTATGGAAAACCCCACGAGCCATGGCAAACCCCAACTTACCAGCGTTTTTGATATTTGCGTAGTGCAACCTATAGACTTCCAGGCACGTGTGTTTCTGCAGAGCAATCGCAATCAACTTGTATTTCAATGTCAACGTGGACTTCTACCACTAGCACATTGCAGCGGATTCTCGTGGTAGTCGTTTCACCACTGGTCTTGCTAATGCTACGGCTACGACTACCAGTGCTAGTAGGGTTGGTCGGTAGGTTGTAGAAGTTCAGTGGTAAGAGTTCGGGTTCTAGGTTGACTTTGGTGCACCAATCCTGTTGAGCTTATGTTGCTCCTTGCGAACACATCGGGCATGCCTTCCTTGTTTGGAGTGCTTGGGTGGGCGCAGTTCCAAGCAGCCCCCAACTCGGAGGCAGAGCGGGGCCAGGCCTGCCCCGAGGTGGCTTCAGGCCGCTGTCCTGCCTGCCTGCCTCCTCCTCTCTTGCTCCCCCTTCCTCTCCTGCTCCGCCCCGTCTCGATTAGCGCTTGTGGCCTCGAGGGTGCCGACCTGGCCCGGGCGCGAGTCGGAGGCGAGGCCACGGCTCGTCCGTCTTCAAGACCCTCGAAGGGGGCTCGGACTCGGGCGCGTCCGTGCTCGTGTGAGCGCGCTGGCTTGGCTTCGGGCCTGTCCTCGGCCCCGCGCAGAGGGGGGCCAAGGGGGAGAGGAGGGAAGGCCTCTCAGACGCACCCCTGCTTCCAGGAAGCCTTCCCCGCTCCTTCTGCCCCCTGGTGCGCGCCGCCGAACGGGGAGCTTTGGACGAGGAGGCGGATGAGGGAGCCGAGGGATCCGACGGATGCGGGCAGGCTCTCCCCGCGCCGGCCACGCGGCCGCGGCCAGGAGGACAAGCCGCACCCGACCCTGGCGCCCGACGCGGCACGCCGAGCCACCGAGGCCCAGCAGCGGCCCACACACGGCCAAGAGCAACGCGAGGGGGCCACCCGAGGGCCCCGGACCCAGGACGGCCCGAGACGCGTCGGGGAAGGGGCAGGGAGCGGTCCCCCCCCCTTGGCCCGCCCGCCCCCCTCTCAAAACCAGCCCTCGATGGGCTTCACAGCCTCGACCGACTCCCGATGAAGCCGTTATTCGAGACCATGCCCCCGATGGGGTCCACCTGCACCTTCTTGCTGCCGAAGGCCTCGACGACGCCGCAGCCGCCGAACACCCTGGTCGCCTTCTTCTGGCGTGACTTGATTCTGCCGAATTGCCAATGCTTTCTGGCCTTGGGTCTTTTATTTTTTTAGGCGGATCTTGACGAGGATCCGATGACTCTCATCCTTGGTCGCCAACTTCCAGCGGATCTTGAACATCACAGTGCCATGGATGCACGTCCCGCCGGCGCCATCGGCTCGCGGGCGCTGCGCCCCCCCCAGTCGCCGCGCGCCGCTGGCCCACCTAGGGCCAGGAGGGGCCAGGAGGGGCTAGGAGGCGGAGGAGGAGGAGGATGAGGAGGAGGATGAGGAGGAGGATGAGGAGGAGGACCAGTGCAAAGCCAAGAATCATCAATGATGTCGGAGTAAACCCACCCTCCAAGCTCCCTCTTCATAGGCCCCCAGAAGGGTTTATTTCCATTGATGGAGCCGCCTCGCCGGAAGGCACCAGTTTGAAGACCCTGAAGCATGCCAAAACATTGTTCTCGGGATTCCAGCGCCATGTATCAACCTGACTGTTGCGTTTTGATGATGCTGAGTCGTGCCAGAACGCCATTCCTGGGATTTCAACACAGAGAATCAACGTAACTGTTGCACCCGCATAATCCTGAATCTTTCCCAAACACCATTTCTGTTACGTTGATGATGGGAATCCGTGAAACTCTTGCGAATGCTTCAAACGAAGGTGCGCGGCGCTAAAACGAGAGCCACATTTTGAAAAGGAGCCGCCCTCAATCCGTGAAACTCTTGTAATTTTCTTAAAAGAATGTGCGCGGCGCTAAGGCGAGAGTCACACTTTGAAAACCACTCGCCTTCAATCCGTGAAACTCTAGTAACTGTTTAAAGCGAATGTGCACTGCGCGAAGGCAAGAGCCACATTTTGAAACCCACCCGCCCCCAATCCGTGAAACCCTTGCAACTTTGTTAAACGAATGTGCGCCGCGCTAAGGCGAGAGACACATTTTGAAAACCACCCGTCTTCCATCTGTGAGACTGTTTCCAAGGTTTAAATTTCAGAGTCATAAGCGGTGCCGAAGTCTCAGGCGGAACGCCCGTCCCGCCCTAAAAGCTTGGCCTCGGGGTGCGGCAGGGAGAACTGATGTAGAAGGGCAAGGGATGGAGGCGGTGGAGGAGGAGGCGGAGGAGCAGGAGGTGGAGGAGGAGGCGGAGGAGGAGGAGGAGGAGGAGGAGGAGGAGGAGGAGGAGGACGAGGAGGAGGAGGCGCGTGCGCGCCACCAGCGCTCCCAGCAGTGCCCCCGCCCCCCCGGCTCGAGCCAGGCCCCCGCCCCCCCAGGCCTGCCGAATTCGGGCGCCCCGCGCCCGGCGACCGCCCCGCGGCGGGGGAGAGCCATGTCGCGGCGGCCGGGGGCGCTGCCCCCCGTGGCGGCAGAGGTGCCCCAGCCCTGGGCCACCCGGGGTTACGTCGGGTCTGTCCCCCTACAGGAGGATTTTCGACGAGAAATACACGAATACCACCGAAATAGTCCAAACATAGTTCAAACATAGTCTGGGGACTATTTTTTGAATATTGTTTGACCTTTTTGGGGTATCTTTGGGGTATTTTTTTGCGTCCGTCGAAAATCCCCCTGTAGGGGGACACGCCCGACATAACACCAGGGGGGGGGAAACGGGGGGAGGAGCCCAGGCCCTCTCGCGTCGTGCAGAAATCAGGAGGAGAGAAAAACACACAGACACAAGTCATCGTCGATTCCCAGGAAAAGATGTAGGAAAATATGAGAAGTGGGTGGGAGGACAAAAGCCCAGGAAATATGCGACAATATGGGGAATCCTGCTATTTGTGTGTATGTATTTGTGTGTCCCAGGGCCCCTTCAAGAAGGTACGGCGGGAGGTCTCCTTCAGCGTCCTCTCCGCCCCTAGGGGGCCCCGCGCCGGGCCTCGGGGGCGTCGGGAAAAACGACTCGGGGCGGGGGGCTCGCGGAGGGAGGAGGGTCGTCCCACGACGGGGCCGGGGAGGGGGCCCAGGTGGGTGCTCTCGTTTCACGCGATTCCTTCTTCCAGGGAGCGCTCGGACAGAGTTTCCTTCAATCCCACTGCCCCAACTCCACCCACCTTTGGTGCCCCCCCCCGATTGGGAGGAGCAACTGGTCCCTGGGGAAGGGGTCCAGACCTCGGGGGGCCGACGTTGTGAAAAGATCACGACGTCGGGGGTCTGGGAGCGGAGGGAGCAGGAGGGAGGGTGCGTCCAGGAGGAGAGGGGTGGGGGGAGGAGGAGGGGGGGTGCGTCCAGGAGGAGGAGTGGAGGGAGGAGGCGGGGAGGAGGGAGGGAGGAGGGAGGAGCAGAAGGAGGGAGAAGAGAGGGGGGAGGAGGGGGGCAGGAAGGAGAGGAGGAGGTGGGAGGAGGGAGGATAAGGAGCGAGGAGGGATAGCAGCATTTCTGATCTGACGCGGCGATCTCCTCGGGGCATGTTCGGGTCATTCCCCTTCCGAGTGGTTCTCTGCGGGGTAGCGCCGCCTCCAGGGTATGCACCGTCGCTCCCGCCTTGCTCCCGCTTACTGTCGGGAGCTTTGGCTCCGTGTGCCGCGCTGCCGGTTCTGGCCCACCACGCTTCGGCGCGACACGCTGGCCACGCCCCAGCCCCCGGAGCGCCACCGCCCCGAGCCTTTTCCAGCCTCCCGATCCCGCGGAGCGGAGCCGCCCGCTTTCCGCCCGCAGGGCATGGCGCGTCGCCGGAGTCGTCGCCGCGACGCGCTGAGCAGCATATCCTGATGGCAGAGCCGTCCATGGGAGCGAGCGCGGTCTCTCGCCTTCTCTGGTCTGTTCCTCGGCGTCTCGTTTCCCGTTGCCGCGAGGATGCTGCGCAAGCGAAAAGGGATGGAGGAGGTACCATAGTCAACCCTTGATGCACCAACGACGTCACGATGTTGCAACGCCCCCCGTCTCAAGTTCAATCATAGGTCCCTGCAGGCATGCCCTTCCACCATGGGGCGCCCCCCCTGGAGGGGGATTGCCCCATTTCCCCACTGCTTTCAAGTTTTCGAGCTCCATAATGTGTCAATCGGAATGACAGTAACATGGCTGGCAAATCCAGCGACACAGTTTGTTCCTTTCTCGCAGCGATCGGGGGGGAGTCGGCTCAGGGGGAACGCATCGACCCCCAATCGCCCATTGATCGTTGATAGGGCTTTGATAGCTCCGCCCCGCCTGGGAAAGTTCGGACTCGAGAGTACTGGGTGCCGATCGCCGATATATTTGGGATGTATCGCCGATTCCCGGTCGACGTTCCTCCCCCTATCGTTGCCCCTCACAGTTGCCTTGTCGTGGGGTTTGACGAAGTCTCAATCGACAATCCCATGTTGAAGAACAGCAGCCCCCCATCCAGCGGCCTTGTGGGAAGTTTTCTAAGCAGATCCCGAAGACACGGAACACTCCTCAGAAGGCGCGAAGGTTTCTGAGAAGTCTTGCCGCCTTCTGAGAAGTCTTGCCCCCTTTCACTTCCGCCCGGGGCTCGCCGCCGAGATGCCTCTTGCCAGCCTGGAACACAGATCCCTATCTCTATGATTGGCACAGCCCTACCTCGACGCCGATCTTGAGAATTCCCTCAGTTTCTGAGGTTGCCTTTGGCGTGTCAAGCGTAAGGATAGAGATGATAAGTTCGAGGCCGGTACTCTCAATCGCGAGCCCCATGATAAAGAGATCAGCCGCCCTCCATCCGCGGCAGCTGCCGCACGCCCTGGTGTAAGTGCCAGAGTAAACGCAATATTGACCAGCGATGCTGCGATACACCCTCTCGTCTCAAGTCCTTTCCTCATGTGTCCCTGCAAGCATCACTTTCAATTCGCAGCGCGCCATTGAACGACAAACGACCAATCGGCCTGCAATTTAGGCGGGGGTCTGTCCTGAAGTGACATTTTTTGGAGCTTTAGTGATGCGACGAGTTGGTGTCATAAGTTCTAAGGAAATGCCCAGCGACAAACCTGCTTTGAACAGGAGCCACCATGTATCCGCGCACGTGCTGCAGAATGCTAATATTGTGGTCGTCGACTTGAAAGAAACATCACGCGAGGGCCCCATTCTCAGAAGGAGCCGCCCTTCATCCGTGTGATTGTCACATATTGTTATCCAAGCGTTAACAAGTTCGGTGGAATGCTCAGGCGAGAGTCCCATTTTGAACGTGCTTCGCTCTCCATCCTTGTAGTTGTTTGGAATTTCACGCTTCAGAACTGTACGTTGCGAGGAAGTCTTGATCTCAGAAGACGTGTGGTTGTGCGAGTTGGAGAAGGTATTTATTAGGAGGATGGATGGAGAGAAGAGAATGACGGAGGAGGGGGAATGATAATGAGGATCCAGGTTGTTGTATGTGGTAGGCTCTCTTTCCGCCAGAGGCCTTTGGTGATCTCTGGGGTTTTCCAGAGGAGGTTTTTTGTATGGTTTGGTATTTCGAGGTTCTGGCAAGCCTCGCTCGTCGCCACGGCAGGTTCGCCGCCTAAGCTTTTGCCAGAGTGCACCGTGGGGACTTGGGAGATCGTCTTTGACGAGGAGGAGGGGGAGGAGCACGAGGAGTAGGAGGAGGAGGAGGAGGAGGAGGAGGAAGAGGAGGAGGAGGAGGAGGAGGGGGGAGAGGAGGTGGACACGGAGGCGGAGGAGGAGGCGACGGATTCGGAAGTGGACGCGATGTTGATGATGATGCTGATGATGATGATGCTGATGATGATGATGCTGCTGATGCTGATGCTGATGGTGCTGATGATTATGATGGTGATGATGATGATGCTGATGCTGATGATGCTGATGATGATGTTGATGATGATGCTGATGATGCTGATGATGATGCTGCTGCTGATGATGATGATGATTGCTGCTGCTGCTGCTGCTGATGATGATGATGACGACGACGATGATGATGATGATGATGATGATGATAATGATGATGATGATGATGATGATGATAATGATGATGCTGATGATGATGAGGATGAGGATGAGGATGAGGATGAGGATGAGGATGCTGCTGCTGCTGCTGATGATGATGATGATGATGGTGGTGGTGGTGGTGGTGATGATGATGATGATGATGATGATGATGAGATGATGATGATGATGATGATGATGATGATGATGATGATGATGATGATGATGATGATGATGATGATGATGATGATGATGATGATGATGATGATGATGATGATGATGATGATGATGATGATGATGATGATGATGATGATGATGATGATGATGATGATGAGGAGGAGGAGGAGGAGGGAGGAGGAGGAGGAGGAGGGGGAGGACCTTCCTCCCTTCCCCCCCTGCCTCGAGGGTCCTCCCTGCCCCCCCCTTTCCTTTGGGCGCCGCAGGTGCAGCGACTCCGCTCCCTGCTGCCCTCGGCCAAGGCCAGCCGGGCGGGGCGGCGTTCCCCGAGGGCTTCTCCTCTGCGGCCGGCTGGGGGCCGCTTCCTTCAGTCTGTCTAGGCCTTCTCCTCCTCCTCCTCCTCCTCTTCCTCCTCCTCCTTTTCCTCCTCCTCCTCCTCCTCCTCCCCCTCCTCCTCCTCCTCCTCCTGCCTGTCTTTAGGTCGGTCAGTATGGTTTAACAGATCCACATCCCCATCCCCAACCCCATCCCGAGCCCCACCATTCCACCCCAGTTTGGGACATACCCTCGAAGCTCGAAGGGAGCAGCCTGTATCCCCATCTCAGGAGGGCAAGTCGGCCAGCGGGGCCCAGGCCGCGCCAGTGGGGATTGTGATCCTTTGCAAGATGCATACATCTGCTCGGCGTAGATGGGGCCGGAGGATCGCGTCGCATCGCGGATGCATCGGCGATGCAGCTCGATGTGTAGCCCGATTCTCTTCACGCCGACTTCGCCGATGCATCGCTGACGTCGCCGATGCGATGCATCGCCGATGCATCGGCCACGCGGCGCGATCCTCTGACCCCATCTACTCGGACCCCATCTCGGAGGCCTCTATTCAGTCAAGGTTTATGATGTTCTTATCTGCTTTAGCCTTGACCGCCAGAAAGAATTTCGAGCACCTGGGAAGTACCGAAACTGGAGAGTTTTCACGTGTCGGGCCCGGGGAGGCGATACTCGCTCGACACCGTTGCGATGCTTTCCTGGGTGCTCGAACTTGTCTCTGGTATGTGGTCCTTAAGTGCGATGGGAACAACTCAGGAGGGGAAAAACACACACACACACAGACAATTAATCGTCGATTCCCAGCAAAATATGGGAAAATATGGGAAGTGGGGGGGAAGACAAGAGCCCAGAAGATAGGGGGAATCTTTTTATTCGTGTGTATTTCTCTGTGTGTCCCAGGGCCCCTTCAACAACACAAGGCGAGGCTCCGAGACAAGAACCACTCTGGGCTCAGGAGGGGCTCCGGTCGTTGGGCCGGTCCTCAGCTCTGGGTCGGGGGCCCTCCTCGTGGCGCGGAGGCCCTCGCCGTGGCCAGAAGAGCCCCGCCATGCCCTGTGTGGCGTTCGGCATCGAGCGCTGGATGACAGCAGCGAGCGCGGCGTCGTCATCGGCTCGTCGTCGCCCGGGGTGGATCCGCAGGCTTCGGGCGGATCGGTTTCTTCAGTGCCAGCGTTTTGTCTTCGCTTCGGCCTTTTGGGAACAGTCTCGGGCCCCAGAGCTGCAACACGTGGAGCCGGAGCGCAAGTTTGTCCCCAGGGAGGTGGTCGAGACCTTTGGAGCTGCGGATGGGAAACGTCACATCGTCGGATGTTTGGGGTCGGAGTCGGGGCCGGGATCGGAGTCGCAGGAGGAAGAGGAGGAGGAGGAGGAGGAGGAGGAGGAGGAGGAGGAATGGGAGGAGGAGGAGGAGGAGGAGGAGGAGGAGGAGGAGGAGGAAGGCGAGGGATGAGGGCAACCTAGGTGCGCTCGCGCCACGTCTGACATCCTGCTCCGCCCTCCCGTCCCTTTTTTCGTTTGCGCTGATGTCTGTCTGTCCGCCAACGGGTGTCATACCGGACCTGGGAACACCCAAATGGGCTCGGGAGCCTCGAGACGGGGGTCAGTGCAGACGGGGGTCAGCCAGAGCGCCGGATCTTGCAGGATCCTGCAGCGCCAGGGTCGCATTGACCCGGGTTTGGGTGCAGGATCCTGCAGGATCCTGCAGGATCTTTCGCATTGACCCGGGTTTGGGTGCAGGATCTTGCAGGATCTTGCAGGCCTGATTGACCCGGGTTTGGATTGACCCGGGTCAGAAGATCGCCGATGGGCCCCATCGTGTTACGCGCAATTTGAAAGAGGGGAGCTGTGTACATTAGAGTAGGAGGATGTGACGGATCAGCAGGAGAATGAGCGGAGAGGAAGGCGAGAATGATGAGGGAGGAGGAGGAGGAGGAGGACGAGGACGAATTGCAAAATGAGGAACAATAATGATGGGGAGGGAG
>CAUYUJ010004679.1:25000-27500 GCA_963575745.1 Prorocentrum cordatum
ATGTTGATGATGATGCTGATGCTGATGATGCTGTTGATGCTAATGGTGGTGGTGGTAATGATGATGCTTATTATGTTGATGATGATGCTTGTGGTGATGTTTATCAGGAGTATGATGATACTGCTGATGCTGATGCTGATGATGACGCTTATGATGATGACGACGATGATGCTGATGATGATGCTGATGCTGATGCTGATGATGCTGATTATGATGATGATGATGATGATGATGATGATGGTGATGATCATGATGATGATGATGATGATGATGATGATGATGATGATGATGATGATGATGGTGATGCTGATTATGATGATGCTGATGATGATGCTGATGCTGATTATGATGATGATGCTGATGATGCTGATGCTGGTGCTGATTATGATGATGCTGATGATGCTGATGCTGATGATTATGATGATGACGCTGATGATGATGATGATGATGCTGATGATGATGATGTTTATGATATGATGATGATGATGATGATGATGATGATGATGATGATGATGATGATGATGATGATGATGATGATGATGATGATGATGATGATGATGATGATGATGATGATGATGATGATGATGATGATGATGATGATGATGATGATGATGATGATGATGATGATGATGATGATGATGATGATGATGATGATGATGATGATGATGATGATGAGATGAGGAGATGAGGAGAGATGAGGATGAGGATGAGGATGAGGATGAGGATGAGGATGAGGATGAGGATGAGGATGAGGATGAGGATGAGGATGAGGATGAGGATGAGGATGAGGATGAGGATGAGGATGAGGATGAGGATGAGGATGAGCAGGAGGAGGAGGAGGAGGAGGAGGAGGAGGAGGAGGACCAGGACGAGGACGAAGATAATGACGAGGGAGGAAGTGGTGGTTCAGGGTGAGGGAGTCGGAGGGGGAGGCAGTATCCAACGAACCAGACGGAGGGAGTGACAAGGCGCAGGCGCGGTCACGGGGGGTGGGCGACGGCGACGACGCCGACGCCCACGCCGATGCCGATGCCGTCGCCGTTGCCGTCGCCGTCGCCGTCGCCGTCGCCGTCGCCATCGTCGTCGTCGTCGCGTTGTTGTCGGAGTGTCGGCGTCGGCGGGGGGGCGCCGTCGCCGTCGCCGGCGTCGGCGTCGGCGCCGGCGTCGCCATCGCCACCGTTTTCGGCGTCGTCGGGCCGGCGCTGCGCGCCTTCCGCGCGCCCCCGCGGTGTCGCGCGCGCAATTCTCAGGAGACCGCCGCGGTTTGCGACGCCGACGCGGGGGACAGCTCCGCGACCAGCGGCGGCAAGCCGCTGGGGCGCGGGGAGCGGCCTGTGCGGGTGCCCCCGGGCTCGGGATGACAGAAGTGGGCTGGGCAGCACGCCGCCGAGGAGCCATGAGGACGTTCCCAAGGAACTTCGGAACGACACGAGGGGGAGGAGGAGGAGGAGGAGGAGGAGGAGGAGGAGGAGGAGGAGGAGGAGGAGGAGGAGGAGGAAGAAGAGGCGGAGAAGGAGGAGGAGGAGAAGGAGGAGGAGGAGAAGGCGGAGGAGGAGGCAGAAGCGGAGGAGGAGGAGGCGGAGGCGGAGGCGGAGGAGGAGGCGGAGGCGGAGGCGGAGGCGGCGGAGGAGGAGGAGGAGGAGGACGAGGAAGAGGTGGAGGAGGAGGAGGAGGAGGGGGCGGATGATGCTGATACTGATGCTGATGATGATGGTGCTGATGATGACGATGATGCTGATGATGATGATGACGATGATGATGATGATGATGATCATGATGCTGCTGCTGATGATGATGGTGGTGGTGGTGGTGATGCTGATGATGATGTTGATGTTGTTGATGATGCTGATGATGATGATGCTGGTGATGGTGATGGTGATGGTCATGGTGATGATGATGCTGATGATGATGATGGTGATGATGGTGATGGTGATGATGATGATGCTGATGATGATGATGATGACGCTGCTGCTGATGATGATACTGATGATGATGATGCTGCTGATGATTATGATGATGATTATGATGGTGTTGATGATGATGCTGATGATGATGATGATGGTGATGATGAACATGATGACGATGATGATAATGTTGATGCTGATGTTGATGCTGATGATGACGATGTTGATGATGATGATGCTGCTGATGCTGATGATGATGATACTGAGGATGAAGCTGATGCTGATGTTGATGATGCTGATGATGGTGCTGATGATCATGATGGTGATGATGATGATGATCATGATCATGATGTTGATGCTGGTGATGGTGATGGTGATGGTCATGGTGATGATGATGATGATGATGATGATGATGATGCTGATGATGATGATGATGATGATGATGATGGTGGTGGTGGTGATGATGATGATGCTGACGATGACGCTGATGATGATGATGATGATGATGCTGATGCTGATGATGTTGATGATGATGATGATGATGATGATGATGGTGGTGGTGATGATGATGATGCTGATGATGATGGTCGTCGATT
>CAUYUJ010004679.1:32768-44610 GCA_963575745.1 Prorocentrum cordatum
GGGGGACCCCAGTTGGGCCAAAATTGCCAGGTAGGGCGAGGAGGATGAGGAGGAGGCGGAGGCGGAGGAGAAGGAGGAGGAGGAGGAGGAGGAGGAGGAGGAGGAGGAGGAGGAGGAGGAGGAGCCGCCTGCCAGCGCGCGCCGCTTCGCCGTGTAGTTGCAATCCAGGCATGGCCGGGGCGTGGCGCTGCAGAGGCCGGCTGGTCCGAAGGCGCTGCCTCCAGGCAGCCCACAAACCCGTTGCACACAAGCAGGCCACGCCTTTCTAGGCCACAATTTTCGAGGAGCCTCTGCGGTCACAACTTTCTAAGACTCGCAGGCTAGCACGAATCATGCAGCCTGTTTTGGTTTCCAGCCAGTACTCGAAGTCGGCGCCATCTGCAGGAAAAAAGGTACCTTTCAGCAGCGCAGTGCAAAACAAATAGAACACAAGCAGGCCTTCGTCGCCCACTTGTCAGAAGCGTGGGCCCTTCTGTCTTGCCGAGCAGCGGACCGTGGGCGAAAGCGCTCTTGCCAAAGCACCACAGGGCCCAGGCGCCAGTGCGGTGGCCTCGGGCGCAGATGTGCATACGCTGACGCTGGCGCCCCGTCTCTCCCAAACGCCGCTGCGGCGCCAGTGCGGCGGCGCGCCGCTGCTTGCAAGGCCCGCAGCGCTTTAGCTGCGGCGCCGTGCCGTCGGAGCACCCCCCCTCCCCGGCAGAGTCGAGAAGCTGCCCACGGACGGCGAGGTCCGATCGACCAGGGCCGCTGCTGCCTGCCCCGCGCCGCGTGCACAGATTCTGCCAGAGGACCGACGCCACCCGACCGGCGGCGGCGCGATCCCACGGCGGAGGGCGGGAGGGCCTTGTGGGATGCATTCGCGGCCGGCGGGGCAGATCCGCAGCCTCGCCAGGATCTCGGAGAAGCTGGCGGGGGCGCCGGCGGGGTCCCCTGTGTTCCAGCTCGGGCGTGGAGCGCACGGCTGGTCGAGCGTCGCGTGCTCTCAGCACTGTTGCCGCTCGTGGTTGCGATTTGCTCGGCGCGGCGGCGCGCGGGGTCTGAGCTTGCTTGCAAGAACTGCGTGGCGCCCATTCCAGTTGCAAGGTCGGCGCTCTGTTTCAAGGGTCTGTCTGCTTGCTTGTCTTGCGGTTTGTCCGGCAGCGTCAGAATCACGGTTGGCCTACGACTCCTTCGTTTCTTTGATTTTTACCTCCCGCAGAATTTAGTGATGGGTGCGATAGTTGGATGTTGTTTCGCTCACTCTATGGGCAAACGTTCTGGCTATATTGGGTCGTTGGGACCGTCGTGGATAGTCTCACAGCGCCCCTTTTGCATGTCCACGGTTTTGTTCCTCGGGGGCTCTCCCTAAGTGGCCTTGGCGTTTATCGATGACTCCTGTGTGGTAGTACTGGTGAGACTGTTACTCGTAGTAGTATTAGTAATTATCCCAGTGCGACCCTACCTAGGAGTTGGAGCCCCTAGGAACGCAGCATTCGTAGTAACAGCTAAAGCTAAGCTAAAGCTAAGCTAAAGCTAAGCTAAAGCTAAGCTAAAGCTGAGCTACAGCTAAGCTAAAACTAAGCTAAATCTAAGCTAAAGCTAAGCTAAAGCTAAGCTAAAGCTAAGCTAAAGCTAAGCTAAGCTGAAGCTAAGCTGAAGCTAAGCTGAAGCTAAGCTAAAGCTAAGCTAAAGCTAAGCTACAGCTAAGGTTCAGCTAACGCTAAGGTAAAGCTAAGCTAAAGCTAAGCTGCAGCTAAAGCTAAGCTAACGTTAAGCTAAAGCTAAGCTACAGCTAGACTAAAGCTAAGCTAAAGCTATGCTAAAGCTAAGCTAAAGCTAAGCTAAAGCTAAGCTAAAGCTAAGCTAAAGCTAAAGCTAAAGCTAAAGCTAAAGCTAGAGCTCCCAGGGGACTGGGGGAACCGCGGGGCGGATGCTGGGGGAACCGCCCGGGGCGCATTACACTGCTCGGCCCTGTACGCATACCGAGTAAGAACCCTTCTAGGCAGAGCCTGGGTAGGGAATAACAGGTGTCAGACTGGTTCTTATAAGAGCAACACGAGTGATGCCATTTATTAACAGCACTAACATTTGTAGTCAACACAAGGCTGATGCCAATTCTTCTTCTTCTTGGTCTTATCCTCCTTTCTTATTCTGCTTTGTTGGTGTTATGATGAGATGATGATATCATCAAAGACTGTTCTAATCATAATGTAATAAATAGCAATAGTGCTGCTATCACTCACATCACCCATCGTTAAAATCAGTGGGAGCGTAGCTGCGATATACAGAACCATAATAAAGAAATGGTGCTAATACTCACATTCAGATGTGTATTTTATATATACATACACTTATAAAGCAAAGGCAAATCATGCTAACGCGACGTATTTTGATGTTATTGAATCGCTTCGCTCATTCCGCCGGCTCATATTGTGCGCCTTGGAAGACTTTTGGGGCTCCCTTGGCGCGGGCGCAAGGCTCGAATTGCCGGTTCGGGTTGCCCCTCTTAGGCCCGTCTTTGGGCCGTTTTGGTGGTCTTTCGGGCTGTCTTGGGCGCCTCTCGGGCAGGTGTGGGGCTGTCTCGAGATGTCTTGGGACTTTGTTTGGGGCCTCTTGGGCCGTCTTTGGGCGGTCTTGGGGGACCCTGACGCCGTCTTGGAGCTTCGGATGTTCGAAAAGGCAACATTGAAGAACACAATCAACATTACTGAAATTTGTCTCTGTGTGCCCTCTTGGGGGATCTCTTGGAGCGCTCTTAGGGCTCCTTTGGGGCCTCTTCAGCTGCTTTGGAGGCGTCTTCGGCCATCTTGGCGACTTTGGTGGCCTCCCAGGTCTGTCTTCGAAGCCCACTTGAGCTTCTCGGACGCCTCTTGGGCGCATCGAAGAGCGCCTGGGACCCATCCCACCATTGTGCGTGTGTTGTGGGTCAGAACCGTCAGGGATGCTCGTGGCGAGCGAGAAGGAAGAAGAGGACGAGGAGCACGAGGGGGAGGAGGAGGCAGAAGAGGAGGAGGAGGAGGAGGAGGAGGAGGAGGCGGAGGCGGAGGAGGAGGAATGGAGGAGGAGGAGGAGGTCTCTCGATTGCTTCTTTGGGATTTTTGGAGCCAAACCTGATTGTGGACAAGACGCTTGTTTGGGAGGCTGCTTGGGGTCTCCTGGGAGGCCTCTCGAGGGCCTCTTGGCGGTATTTTGGGGACCTCCTGGGGCGTTTTACAGGCCTCTTGGGGCCGCTTGCGAGCCTCTTGGGGGCTTTTGGGGGCCTTCTGGAGGCCTCTCGAGGCCGAGAGCTGACATGTCCGTCCCGCTTTTGGAGCTCTCTTGGGTGCCTGGTGGGCTGTCTTCGGGCCTGCCAGCGTGATTGTCAAAGCGTATATTTTATCATACGAGCGCGTCGAATAGTAGTGGTATTAATAAGTGAGTAAAACGCCACGAGCAATAACAACACCAACACCATCAAACATAGCAACATCAGCAATGCTAAATTATGTATGTCTGTATGTCTGTATGTCTGTATGTCTGTATGTATGTATGTATGTATGTATGTATGTATGTTTGTATGTATGTATGTATGTATGTATGTATGTATGTATGTATGTATGTATGTATGTATGTATGTATGTATGTATGTATATATGTTTGCTTGTTTGTTTGTTTGAATGTATATATGTATGAAGGCATGAATATATATATATATATAGGTGTATATATATATATGTGTATTCATTCATACACATCGCATGGGTATTCTGATTAGTATGTAGTATTAGTGCTGTACTTGTATTATGATTCGTATGTGTAGTAATAATGGTTTTCGTTAGTTATTAGTTTTGTTATTATTCTTTTTATAACTACTAATACGATTAGTCTGATCTGGACGTTAAGAGGAAGAGTACGTGTACTATTGATATGCAACGTGATGGTACTACTTGCAGGATTTCTTTCACGAGTTGTAGTGATGATGGTCGTCGTTTTTCTTTAAGACTTGCAAACGCATGGTGATACGATAAATACTGTTGCAACGCGTAGTGCTCATACATAGAAATGTAATTGTGATTTCTTGTAAGTGTGAACAGACGATTATGATTCTTGACGAGTGGGCTGGTGATGATGTTCGACGTCGTGTTGTTGGTGCTGGGATTATTAATAATAAAATAAAGCGGGTAATGATGGTGGGCGGGGCCCTGTTCGAAGGACACTTTTTAATAGAGGACTGAGGCAACCCCTGCGCCAGCATCGTGGCATCTCTTGGGCCGATCTTCGGCCGAACTTGGGCTCCCCTTTCGGCCGTTTTGGGGCCCTCTTCGGGAGTCCTGGCAACTTCTTGCAGGGGGTCTCAGGGGCGTATGGGGGACCTCCAGGGCCGTGTTGATGAGCTTTGGGGGCTCACGAAAATGAGGATCCAAGAAAACACATTTTTCTTCTGTTTCTTGGTTCGCTTGGGGAGGCTAATGGGGCATCTTTCTCGGCAATGTGGGGCCATTGTGGGGCGCCTTCTCAGCCATTACACTAGCCCGGATAAGCACCGGCTCCTGTCTATTCTCTGTCACGCTATTCTGCTCGTTGGGGGGGGACCTGGGAAGGGGAACAACCAATCATCTCACACGCCGTGCCGCCCCGACAAGGCAGAAGTCGGGCGCGCGTTCGAAATGAGAGGGTTGCCAAAAGCTGGGGGTAACAGGTAGCGCGGGTGCTCTCGCATCGTGCCCTGCTCTTGCCGTTCCACCACGGTCCGTGTGGAGTTGAATCCGGCTGCCCGCATCGCCCTGCGCTTCTCTTGCCTGTGCCTCGACGGCGCGTGCAGTTGTTCCACGGAGTGCAAGCGTCCGAAGGCGTCGCCCTTTCCAGGGCGCAGTAGGACTGACGTGTACCCACATCGTGCCCCCCCCCTCCCCTTCAAAGCAAAAAGAAGCAAACAGCAGAACAATCAACCAAGAACTGCAGAGTCAACAGGGCGCCGCCCTGGACAGTGAAGCGTCCCGCGTCCACCCTGCAGTCTTGTTTTTTGGAGGGCGCCTGGCGCACGCGCGCTGGCGGCAGGTCCCCACGCGACCAGCGAAAGTTTGGCGCGCGGCCAGTGCCGAGGGGAGTGGTGGGGGTGGCGCGCCAGACAGGGCGAGAAGGAGAGCATGGGCAGCAGTCTTGTGGATCACATCGACACTTTCAGCAGTAGATGCCGCCAGCGTCCTTGGGACAAATCGCCGCAGGCCTGGTCGAGAAGTTTGTCTCTGATGCGTCGGCAGTGAGCAAACCGCCAGGGCGCGCAGGCTTGCTGCAGATCGGAGTGCCTGTCGCCGACCTTGGCCGTGGGCCCGCCGCCCGCCGCGCTCCCTGGCGGCCTCGGTGCGCAACCAACCCTGTCAACCCCGGCTGTGAAATCATCGCCGATGTGCCGCGGCACCGCGCCCAGCGTGCCCTCGCCGAGCCCGCAGCTCGGGGGGACGCGGCAAAGCAAACACATCCGGTCACAATTATTTTCCGAGTGGGAGAAGCAAGCCCCCTGTGACCTGTGACCTCGTAGGGCTTCCGGCCTCCTGGAGAGTCCTTGGTTTCTTGGGCCCTCGTTGACCTCCAAAGCGCCCTCCCTGTCTTCCTGGGCCTTGGGGGCTCCTTCGGCTGTCGAGTGCTGCCCCCTCGGCTGTTTCTGTGGTGCAACCTGGATGGGGCTACTCCCGGGAGCAGTCCCCGCACGCTGCTTTGCGATTTGGTTTCTCCTTGGGTCGTTCTTGGTAGCTTAATCGAACAGTTTCGTGCGGGGCGTCGACGGGGTGTTCGCGGCGAGTACAGCAGCTACGACAGTAGCACGCGTGGCGTCCCAAATTGTGCCGGGCATCCCTGTGCGGGAAGCCGGGCCGCCCAGGCCACGACCCGAGTTGCTCCGCACTGCTGCCCTGCAAGCCCCGAGGGTGAGCCTCTTTGTCTCTTGTCCCGCTTGTGCGGAACTCTTCCCCTGTCCTCTCGGCGAAGGTGATAGGCATGGCTCCCAAGGCGCCGCCTCAGCCCTGTGAAGCCTCCTTGCCCTCCCTGGGTCTATTCAGGACGCCCCCCAGCGCTCGCGATAATCTAGCCCAGGGGGCCCTGCTGTTGCCATGCTACTGAGTTCCCTGTAGTCGTTCTGGGGAATTTTCCCACAGAGCGCGGGATTCCCGGAGGTGGGGGGGCCTGGGGAGGGGGCTTCCCCGCTGCGAAACAGCGTGGCGAAAATCCAAGAAAATTAGCTGTCGTGCGGGAGGCCCAGAGCCGGCCGGTGGGGTGGGTAGTCGGGGTGGTCTGCTGGCGGGCTGGGCGGCAGGGTGGCTCGTAGGACTGTTGGTTGCACTGATTTGGTGGGGGTCCTAGAACTATGCGCAATATATCCGCGTGGGGAACCACAAAGCAGAACACACGCGCACATGTTAAAATAACAACAGATAACAAAACAATGCGCTGGTGTCACCACAGCAAAGTCCTGCAAATCGTCTGGGGTCTGGGCGGCACGAAAAGGGATGCGGCTGCTGCTGCTCCTGCTGCTGCTCTTCCGAAGTTTTGGGGCCCCTCCTAGTCACCTTTTTGTGGTCCTGGGCGGCTTTTCGCGGTCATATTGGCGGCGATCGATTCTTCGATTTTACGATGGGTCACCAACGCAGGTCCCCTCTCAGGGGCCAGCACACCGTTTCTGTGGGTTCTCTTGAAGCGCTCTCGGAGCGGTCTCGGAGCTGTTTGGGCTATCTTTGGGGCAATTTTGAAACAGCGTGGGCTAGCCGAGCCCTCTTGAAAGTCGTCGTGGGCTCTTCTCAGACCGCTTGTAGGGGTCTGTTGGCGGTCTCTCGGGTGCCTCTTGGGGTTCTCTTTGGGCCCTCTTGGAGCAATCTCGGGGGCCCTGGGGCGCCTCTTGGCGCCATCTTCGAAGCTGTCGGTCAATGGAGGGAGGGTCCCGATCGAGCTCCCCTCCCCTCGGAGGCCAAGATCCTCGTGAGGGGCGTCAGAAATTGACCCTCCCAGGGGCCAAAGGAAGCACACCTCAACCGATCGCAGCCCATCCCGTCCAGGTCCGGGGGGGAGGGCCTGGAGAGGGGCCAACCCCTCTCTGAAGGTTTTTTTTGTTGTTTTTTTTTGTTGTTGTTGTTTTTTTTTTTTTTTTTGTTTTTTTTTGTTTTTTTGTTTTTCTTTTCTTCTTCTTCTTTTTCTTCTGCTCTCCTGCTCGCGCGGGCTCACGTCTAGCCGAGGCCGCCGCGCGGGGCCCTGCCGTGGCCCGCCGACCGCCGCCGTCGGCCTGGGCCTCAGGCCTGCCGTCCCCTGCGCCCAGAGGGCTTGTGTGACAATTGCTGTGCAGGTCGGCAGTGGTCCTGGCGAGAGTTTGCTCTAGTACCCAGGCGAGTCAACGACGCGTGCAAAATGGCGATCTGTCAGTAGCGCTGTGGCGAGATACATTTTGGTAAAGTCAGGCAGGTCATCAGCAATATGTCTTTCTTGCCGGAGAGTTGAGTTCGCAGGGTGAGTTGGTGAGGGCAGGTGGTCCCGCTGTAGGTATCTTTTGAAGCTCCCCCAGAGCCCCCCTGAGAATTCCCAGGGGCCTCGCGAGGCTGCGCGGAGCGCTATCTGAGAGGTAATGTCTGGGGCCACTCGGAGCTTTCTGGGACCTCGTGGCGCCTCCTGCGGTGTTCTGGGGCGCCCTGGGGCCGCCCGCTCCGTGAGTCCACCTGGGGCCTCCTGGCCTCCCCGGGGCTGCTCAGAAGTCCTATCTCCCTGGCGTGTTCCTAGCTGGCTGGAAAGGGTTGGCTGGCTGGGTGGTGGGGTGGTGTGGCTGATTGGCAGTTGGCGGGGTGGTGGGGTTGCTGGTTGGGTGGAAGAGCGCCTGGATGGACCGCGCCTTGATGGCGCAAGCCAGGCTGGCCGCCCTTCCGGTGGACCGGTCTGCGCCCCGGGTCTGGCAGGCCTCTCGATCGGAGCCTGCGCGCCCCCTCCTGGGACACCGCTGGGGCCGTTATTGGAGGGCGTCTCCCGGAGCCACTGGTACGGCTGGACCAGCACCCAGCTTGTGTCGGGGGGTAGCTGCTGGCTGCAAGACTCGCTCCTGAGCGGCGGAGAGCCTTCCTGGGGTGGTGCCGCTTGTAGGTCATACGTCCAGCGCTGCTGGGGTGCGACCAACAAGCGTTCAGGAAGGCAGCGTCGGAGTTTTTCCCCGCGCTGCGCTGCTCTTTTGCGGAGCTCTGCCCAGGCCCGGCTCTCTCGGATTGTAACCTACGTGGATGGGAGTCGTCTCTCAGTTTTTAGAAGCCTTGTCGTGTATTGGCAGCCACGCGCATGATAGGCTGCTGGCCCGTCTCCGCGCTTGGCCCAGGGAGGTTGCCGGCCACGCTTCCCCGTTGCGGCGCTTGTTGTGGGGCTCCTGAGACGTTGGCGTCGACCATCCCCTGGTGGCGTGTGTACCCGTGGTGCGCACGTCAGTTACGTAGGAACTGTGGTGCTGCAGGCTGCCGGCCTCGCCCCTGCCTCTCCCGCCGCCTCCCCCGCTGCTCCCTCACCGCGCGCCCCCTTCTGTTTTTTGAGGAGACTGGCGACGTATGGCCGCCCGAGAGGCTTGCCTTCCCCGCTCTGTGGAGGCGTGTTCCGCGGAAGGCCCCGAGCCCCGAGTGCGCAGCAGCTGCCTGCGCCGGGTCCCGCCTGGCTGTCCGTCTGCTTCGCTGTCAGCGGGGCCCGGGGGGGAGCGAGGATGGGCGGTGAGCGCTCCTGCACCATGAGTCGTCTTACCTTGCCGCGCCTCCGCGCTGCCCGCTGTGAGTCTGGGGAGGGCGGCGCTCTCTCCCCTTACTCCCCCCCCCCCCGCCCCAATGAGGCCCTGTGTTGTCCGCCCATTGCGGGCGGGGAGGGCAGCATGGAGTGGCTGCAGATGGGGGGGCACGATGGAGTGTGAGAGATCGCCACCTGGCGGCGTCCATATCTTCCCTCGGAGCGGCTGGTTCCGACAGCTGTGAGGGGCGGCGGGTCGGGGCCGGGCGACCGGGGCCCCGCCCGGCGCAGGACCCTGTGTGTGCCGTGCGAGCGCAAAACGGAACGAAACGATGGGTTTGGTTGGTAGATTGTACTGGCGATTGTAATTTGCCCCGACGGCTGTTGCAAGTGAAAGCGTGTCACCGTGCGTGGTAAGCGTTGGCGCGGCTGGGGCTGGCCGTCCTGTACGCTCTCTTGATTGTGGCATCCTGCGCAGGTCCCAAGCGAAGTGGTCCGCAATATTTTTCTGCTGGTGCCGTCGCTGCCTCTTCCGACGCGAATACGTTGCTCGCTGTCTTCGCGTCACCCACTGCGACTAGGAACGTTGCCCCACATCGCAGGTCCCCAAGGCGGCGGCCATCGAGGTCGCACATAGCAAAGTTCCTAGGCTCACCGGCCTGATTGGCCGAGCTCCTCCAGAAGCTGGCCAGTGCGGCTGGTGATGGGGGGGTCTTCTTGCTATGTGCGGTAGCCCTGGTTCGAGGAATGGGTGGCTTCAACGCGTGCGCAGTTAGACTGCCGCGAGGCCCGCGCCAGTGATGGGGCTACCTGTTTATGTTTTCGCTTGTCGTCCGTCCAGAAAGTTTCGTCAGCATGGCTTGTCTGGCGCGGCTCGCCGTCCTGGCGCGCATTTCGATCTTGGACGATGGTTCGCCTTGTGGCCGTTGGCCCGTTGGTGGGTGCCCGGCGCTACCTTGCACTGTCGCGGCTTGCCCGGGCTGCGGCGCTTGCACCACGACTGTGCTGCACCCGCCTTGCGACCGCGCCTGCTCGCTGCGTGTATTTCCATATGTTTCCGAGTTTCTGATGGCGCAGCTGTAGGACAGGAGTTCGCCCAGCTGGCTCCTAGCGGGGCCAGGCGCACAGGTGGAGGCATATTCCCCAGCAGCACTGGTCGTGGCGACTGCCAGGGCCCTGCTGCCGGCCATGCTGCGTCACAAGCACGAGGTGCCTCAGCCAAGCAGAGAAGGTAAGCCGGTCCAGCCCAAGGGGGGTGATCCGCCTTGCAGTTGTCCGTTTCTCTCTTAGGCCCACGTGCGCTAAGTCACAGCCGGCCTGCCCGGCAGACACCAGGCCAATTTCTGCACGCGTCGATTCCTTCCTCCCGTGTCGTGCTGCGGCCTGGCTTGGGCGCAGCTCCATCAGACCAGCGCGCCACGCCCGGGGGCAGCGCGCCCGCTGGCTTTCCCCATGCAGGCACTGCTGCTGATGAAGGCCCTCTGGGCGCTCGGTCGCGCGCCTGCGCACGTGCGCGAGCGCGCGGCGGGGCTTGGGAGTTGCGTGCGGAGGTAAAAGATGAAGTTGAAGTGGGAGCCGTGGTAATGGTCCCACATCCGCGTGTTCTTTCTTACGTGTCGCGCACTCGCGCACGTGCGTCATTGAAGTGCGCCTCGTCCGGACAATTGCCACCAGGGCCCTGGGCGCCAGCGCCGGCTCCGACGTAGTCAGCGCGCCGCTGGTTTCATTGACGGCTCTACTCGGCGTCTTGGTCGACGCTGACCTCTCCTTCTCCCCCCTCCCCCCTCCATGTGCTTGTCCGGGCTACCCAGATAGGCAGACTTTTCCTTTGCAGCAGCCCAGGTGCCAATGCGCATTTTGCTCGGCCTTTCCTGCTCGGCGCCGCTTCCGGGCGCCCCCCCCCGCCGGGCCTCCCATGATGCATTTATTGATCGAGCTGCAAGCGTCCTCGGCGCGCAGGTTTCATGGACGCGCTCACAGCATCCGCCTGGGTATCCGCCCCCGCGCAGTCTTTCACGGGATCCAAGAGCTTACGCCGTTCACTGGGGGCCAGTGCTTGTCCAGGCATGTCTTTGGCCAGCGGCGCGCCGAGAATGAATGAAACCAGCTGTGTGTGGCCCGCCCTAGTATTCTCCGGCACGGTTGAGTTGTCTTCTCGGAAACGCTGCGCCTGTGCTGCCCGCTCTAACTCTGAAGCTTTATTTGTGCTGCTGGGACTGGACCTTGGCCCCGGCACATCGCGCGTGCACCCCGGATCTGGATCCGGGTGTCTGGGTGCTGGCCGCTCTCTGCGGCGCCGGGCACCTCGACGTCGCGCGCCCTCTTGTGCAACCTGCACACGGCTGCACACATCTGTTACCTAACAGCGAAGACTGATATGTTTCTAGTGGCTTCAAAAGAGAGCATCATGACTCCCCAGGGGGGTCTGGGCAGATGCCAGACGGGTGCCGCGGGAATCCGGGGACTCCCGCGGGAATCCGGGGATTTTTTTAGCCAGCAGTTACACACTTCGTGGTCTTCGAGCTCCCAGAATTTCATTCTTGGGCATGATTACCTAACAGCGAAGACTGATAGGTTTCTAGTTGACTCAAAAGAGCTCACAGATCACTCCACAGGGGGGTCCGGGCAGGTGTTGGGGAGTTGCCGGGCGGCAGGGTGCCGGGCTCGTTTTTCACCAACAGTCACACACTTCGTGCTCTTCGACTTCCCAGAACTCCATTCCCAGGCCACATTCTCAATACCCGGATGCAACAGTCACACACTTCGTGCTCTTCGAGATCCCAGAACGCCATTCCCGGGCCACATTTAGAATAACCGGATGCAACAGTCACACACTTCGTGCTCTTCGAGTTCCCAGAACTCCATTCCCGGGCCACATTCTGGAGGGCCGGATGCAACAGTCACACACTTCGTGCTCTTCGAGTTCCCAGAATTCCATTCCCGGGCCACATTTTGGATGCCCGGAGCCAACTGTAGGCCACTTCGTGTTCTTCGATTTCCCAGAACTCCATTCCCGGGCCACATTTTGAATGCCCGGAGCCAACTGTAGGCCACTTCGTGCTCTTCGAGTTCCCAGAACTCCATTCCCGGGCCACATTTTGAATGCCCGTAGCCAACTGTAGGAACTTCGTGCTCTTCGACTTCCCAGAACTCCCAT
>CAUYUJ010004679.1:44710-67780 GCA_963575745.1 Prorocentrum cordatum
TGGATTTTCGTCTGAATCTTAAGGGGAATGCTTTCAGATATGCTTCTACACATCGCTGTTAGGTTGCTTTGCCGGGATAATTTTGAATGCGTGGAGCCAACTGTAAGCCACTTCGTGGTCTTCGAGTTCCCAGAAATCCATTCCTGGACATGATTTTGAATGCCCGGAGCCAACTGTAGGCCACTTCGTGGTTTTCATGTTCCCAGGAGTCCATTCCTGGGCATGAGTTTGAATGCCCGAAGCCAGCTGTAGGCCATTTCGTGGTCTTCGAGTTCCCAGAACTCCATTCCGGGCCACATTTTGAATGCTGAGGCAGGCTGATGCTGAAGCTGAGGCAGGCTGAGGCTGAGGCAGGCTGAGGCTGAGGCCGAGGCTGAAGGCAGACTGAGGCTGAGGCAGAGGCAGGTGAGGCTGAAGCGGCGGCAGGCTGAGGCTGAGGCTGAGGCAGGCTGATGCTGAGGCAGGCTGATGCTGAGGCTGAGGCTGAGGCTGATGCAGGCTGAGGCTGAAGGCAGGCTGAGGCTGAGGCTGAGGCTGAAGCAGGCTGAGGCTGAGGCTGAGGCAGGCTGAGGCAATGGCAGGCTGAGGCTGAGGCTTAGGCTGATGCAGGCTGAGGCTGGGGCAGGCTGAGGCTGAGGCCGAGGCTGAAGGCAGACTGAGGCTGAGGCTGAAGCAGGCTGAGGCTGAGGCTGAGCAGGCTAAGGGTGAGGCTGAGGCAGGCTGAGGCTGAGGCAAAGGCTGAGGCAGGCTGAGGCTGAGGCAGGCTGAGGCTGAGGCTGAGGCCGAGGCTGCAGGCAGACTGAGGCTGAGGCTGAAGCAGGCTGAGGCTGAGGCAGGCTGAGGCTGAGGCTGAGGCTGAGGCAGGCTGATGCTGATGCAGGCTGAGGCTGAGGCTGAGGCTGATGCAGGCTGAGGCTGAGGCAGGCTGAGGCGGAGGCCGAGGCTGAAGGCAGACTGAGGCTGAGGCTGAAGCAGGCTGAGGCTGTGGCCAAGGCAGGCTGAGGCTGAGGCTGAGGCAGGCTGAGGCTGAGGCAGGCTGAGGCTGAGGCTGAGGCTCATGCAGGCTGAGGCTGAGGCAGGCGGAGGCTGAGGCCGAGGCTGAAGGCAGACTGAGGCTGAGGCTGAAGCAGGCTGTGGCTGAGGCTGAGGCAGGCTGAGGCTGAGGCTGAGGCAGGCTGATGCTGAGGCAGGCTGAGGCTGAGGCTGAGGCTGATGCAGGCTGAGGCTGAGGCAGCCTGAGGCTGACGCCGAGGCTGAAGGCAGACTGAGGCTGAGGCTGAAGCAGGCTGAGGCTGTGGCTGAGGCAGGCTGAGGCTGAGGCTGAGGCAGGCTGATGCTGAGGCAGGCTGAGGCTGAGGCTGAGGCTGAGGCAGGCTCAGGCTGAGGCAGGCTGAGGCTGAGGCCGAGGCTGCAGGCAGCTGAGGCGGAGGCCGAAGCAGACTGAGGCTGAGGCTGAGGCTGAGTCTGAGGCTGAGGCAGGCTGAGGCTGAGGCTGAGGCTGAGGCAGGCTGATGCTGAGGCAGGCTGAGGCTGAGGCTGAGGCTGAGGCTGAGTCTGAGGCTGAGGCAGACTGAGGCCGAGGCCCAGGCCGACGACAGACTGAGGCTGAGGCAGAGGCAGGCTGAGGCTGAGGCTGAGGCAGGCTGATGCTGAGGCAGGCTGAGGCTGAGGCTGAGGCTGATGCAGGCTGAGGCTGGGGCAGGCTGAGGCTGAGGCCGAGGCTGAAGGCAGACTGAGGCTGAGGCTGAAGCAGGCTGAGGCTGAGGCTGAGGCAGGCTGAGGCTGAGGCAGGCTGAGGCTGAGGCTGAGGCAGACTGAGGCTGAGGCTGTGGCTGCGACTGCCGTTGCCACTGCGACTGTCATCGCGAATGCGACTACGACTGGGAGAACAGCAGAACTCTACAACTGGATTCTCATCTGAATCTTAAGGGGGATGCTTCCAGATATGCCCCTACACATCGCTGTTCGGTTGCTTTGCCGGGATAATTTTGTTCAAGCAGTGGTGTCGCGCATTGTCGCGCCACTGATGTGCTCGTGTTCCCTATCGTCGGCGCGCCCGCTATTTTGGCTTTTGGCGCGTGCCAGGTCGGGGCCGTGCCCGACACCTACTTGCATCGTCGCGCTCTTGACTAGTGCCGGAAGGGGGGGTGCCTGGAGGTCACCAGGACCGTCGTGCTCTGACAGCCGGGGCGCTAGTCACCACCGCGGACGACACGTACCGACGCGGCCTGGAGGCAAAGATCCCCCAGCAGGGTGATGCGCTGCTCACTGTCGTTTTATTGCTGCGCGCTCTCGTCCCTGGGCTCCAGTTTGCCATCGCCGCCGTCGTCGTCGCTGTAGCCGGTCGTTCGGGCAATTCCCCTTTGGCCTGGTCTGGGCACGGCGGCCTCGCCCCTTGGTGGTCTAAGTGCAATTCTCACTGTCTTCGTCTCCGTCTGCCCAGATGCCCACGGCCGTCCTGGGAGTGCGCCCCCTCGGTGCTCATGTACATTGGGATTGTCGGTGGTGCCAGACATCGTAGCCAGAGCAGACCTGGCCTCGTGCTTATCCTGTTGCCGAGGTCCGCCTCCGTACTTCACCCCGCGCCATTTCGTGGGTCTTGGCGATGCCCTGGCCCGTTTCCCTTGTCCACGTGGCCCTTGTGTGCTCGTCTTGGCTGGCGCTCGCGGCCCGCGGCGGTGGCCCCGTGGCCCGGGAGCCTGTCGTTGGCTCCCAGCCCGTGCTTCCCTGGGTGGTCCGCCGCCGCCCTGCGCGAGGGCCCTGCTGCCCCCAACTGCGGACCGGAAGCTCGCCGCCGCTCCGCGGTCCCTGCGCTCCGTGGCCCGCGGTCTGACGCCTCTTCTGGTTTCGCGACAGTCGGGCCTCCCTGCCCATGCCGATCATTTTTCCTGGCCTCATCGCGCCCGCATGCGGCGCGTCGTTCCCTGTCCGTCGCCGGGCTGAGCAGCGCGACGCGCGGGGAGTCGCGACGACGCTGGCGACGAGGTCGCCGCCCCTGCAGCAGTCCTGATCGTTCTCTTGGCATCGGTCGGACGCGTGCCGTCTTCCCCGGCGAGGACCATCAAGAAGCATCCTGGATCATTTTGGCGCGCGAAGCGATACATGCAGAGGGATTGGACGTCCGAGCGAGGGCAAGTTCTGCGCGATGACGAAGGGCGCCTTCACTGCGGGGGGCTCAGGGCCCAGGCGCGCGCTGCGCGCGTGGCCAGCCCGATGCTGTCGCTGCCGTGGCACGACGCCGGCCGCATCGGAACCCGTGGTGAAGATCGCCGCGGGCCTTGGAGACCCAGACATGCTCGCGTCCTTCAATCATTAGGACGGAGGTTTATGGTAATTTTCGGTCTCTGGGGGCCCTCGCTGGGCCCCCAAAGCCTGTCAAGAAAGGGTCCAGGATGAAAACCTGGCCCCGGGGAGAGGGTCGAGGCGGGGGGCCGCGCATGAAAGAATCAGAACGTCGCGTGTCTGGGGACGGGGCTGGCAAGGCTCAGCCTTGCGAAGGCCCTGTGGCGAAGTGCAGCCCGGCGGCGGGCGGCAGTCGCGCCCCGCCCTGGCGCTCCCGTGAAAGCAGCGGGCGTGTCCAGTCGCGCAGCCGCCCCCGCCCGCGCCGAGGCCGGGGCCAGAGTCTCGCTGTCGGGAGTTTGATCAGGGGCGTCGTTCCAAACTCGGGCGGCTCTGATCGACCATGTGGCGGCGCCCCGGGTCCTCGAGGAGATGTTGCCCGCGACGATGTGGACTTACCTGCCGCGGGGGCCTGGGCGCCCAGGGTCGCCGCCACGCTGGCAGCGACGAGGCGCCTCGCCACTCAGCTCACCTGCGGCTCGGCCCGCAGCTGGCCGAGCGAAGCGGGGCCGAGCTCCGCGCCGTGGCCGCTTGCCTGGACCTGCCCCTGAATGGGGGCATCGCGTACTTCCTCGACCTCTTGTCGCAGCAGTTCAAGGCGCTGCTGCTCAGCACTGGGCTCGCCCACAGGGAGGTCTGGGCTGCTGCTCAGCGCTGCAATCCTCTATGCGACACGCTGGTGTCGGCCATGGGGGAGGGCGACGAGCGGTGGGAGCTCTTTCTCCCGCGCCGGGCAGCAGGAGTTGAAGCGCGCGGTTGCCAAGATGAAAATCATGAGCAGTCGTGGTCAGCCACCGCGCGGCGCCACTCGCAAGGGGTTCAGCGGGGGCCGACTTTCGGATCTGCTCCGCCATGCGGCCATTTCTGCCGCGTGATGCTTCGCCCCCCCCCCCCCCCCTCGAGGTCCGAGCTCTGGCCCGCAGGGTTCAGATGGGCGGGCCAGTTTGGTCGAATCCGATGCTTCGAGAGGCGCTGCGAAGGGCGCCAGGCTTGCTCCGTGTTGTTGTGGTTTGAAGGAACAACAAGACACCTGGTCGAAGCGCTGCTTGCACTGAAAGTTCGGCGGGTTCGGAAGGGCCTCGCTGTTCCGCAACCCCTTTCATTTTTATTGTTTGTCTCGAGCAGATGGGTCTTTTGGGGCCAAGAGGGACTTCGTTTTCATTGTGTGACCCGGGCAGTCGCTTGACATTGTTGGGCGTGGTAGGGCCACGCCCATGTAAATAGGGCCCGGCATGGTTTGCGATGGGATTCCGCCTTCTGTGGTGGGGCCTGCGATCTTCTTTGGATGTTCGCGGTGCGCGGTGAATCCCAGGGCACTGGCAATCGATAGTGCGCCATCGTGGCTTGCATCGAAGGTTGCGCACTCGGATGCGACTTTCGACGCTGCGCGCCTGTTGCTTTGTGCATTGCGACATAGGTTGCACGATCGGCCGCCGGGCCTGCAAACGACTCGCAGTGGGTTGCGCGGGGCAAGGGGCTCAGGACACTTCGCGGCCTGGCGCAAGGCTGGAAGAGCAAGGGCGCTCCTGGCACTCCTCCTTGGCGGCGCGCCGAGGGCGGAAAAGAGAGGGGGCATGCTGTTTTTTTGGGGCTTCAGAAGGTGGCGAGGCCTTGGAGAAGGCGTAGAAAGCTTGAAAGCGTGCCAGAAGGTCAATGCACCCGGCCCCAGGACGTCAACAGAACGATCCGATGTGCAAAACAGGCCCAGGGGAATGGATCTTGACATCTGAAAGAGCGCGTGCTGTGGTCGCTTGGAGGAGTGGGTGGGTGGAACCAGACCCCCCCCCTGGCAGGAGGGGGGGGGTGTTCGACCCCCCCCCCTCCCGTGACGGAAGGGGGGGTGGTCCGAACCCCCCCCTTCTTGGTGGCGGCGGCGGCTGGCGGCGGCGGCGGGGGCGACGATTTCCTTTTCTGGGCCGGCGCCGGCGCTTGCGGGGCGGCGGGGAGCGTCGACGAGGACGACGGTGGTGGTGGTGGTGGTGGTGGGTGGTGGTTGTGGTGGTGGCGGTGGTGGTGGTTGTGGTGGTGGTGGTGGGGTAGTTTGTTGTTGTGATGGTGTGGTTGTGGTGGTGGGTGGTGGTGGTGGTGATGGTGTGGGTGGTGGTGTGGTGGTGGTTTGTGGTGGTGGTGGTGGAGGTGGTGGGTTGTGGGGTGGTGGTGGTTTAGTGGTGGTGTGGTGGTGGTTTGGCCGTGGTGGTGGTGGTGGTGGTGGTGGTGGTGGTGTGGTGGTTTGTGGTGGTGGTGGTGGTGGGTTGTGGTGCTGGTAGTGGTGGTGGTTGTGGCGGTGTTGGTGGTGGTGTCATCGATTGTGGTGGTGTTGGTGGTCGTGGTCGTGTTTTTTTTTGTGGTGGTGGTGCTGGTGAGTTGTGGTGGTGGTGGTTGTGGTAGTGTTGGTGGCTGTGGTGGTGGTGGTGGTGGTTGTGTGGCGGCTTGGTGGTGGTGGTGGTGGGTTGCGGCGGTGGTGGTGGTGGTAGTGGTGGTGGTGGTAGTGGTGGTAATCGTCGCTGCGTCCCCGCCGTCGCTGGCGCCAGCGCTGGCGTTGGTGGCCGCCGCCGGCGCCGGCGCCAAGGGGGGGGGGGCTTGAACCCCCCGTTTGGGCTGCCTCTCGTCATCGTCGCTGCGTCCCCGCCGTCGGCGCTGCTGGCGGCCGCCAGCGCCAGCGCCAGAGCCGGCGGGAAGGGGGAGGCCGGGGGGGGGTTGGGAGGGCGGGGTTTGGGGGGGAGGGGGGTCCCCCTGGTTTTGGTCGACGGCGCCGAGTGTTGGGGGGGTCCCCCCCCTGGTTCGAAACGCGCCGCCGAATGTTCCCAAGGCAAGCGCTCGTGAAACGCGCTCTCTCAGACATCTGGGTTCACGGTGTCAGAACATCGCGGAGGTTGAGTAGGAAATGGAGGGGGGTGAGGTTGGAGGGGGAATGGGAGGGCGGACGGTCATGCATGTGGGAAGTGGAAAAAGAAACGGCAGGGAGGGGATGATCGAGAGGTTGGGAAGGATATTGGAGGTTTGGAGGAACGTGAAGGTCGACGGAACGAGGTGGGAGGGAGTTGAGAGGAGGGGGCGTGGAGGAGTAAACGTGAGAGAAGGGGAAGGTAACACATGAAATGGATGGGGGAAGTCAGATTGTTGATGCGACTTGCTGATGCCGTTGGGTCATTCGGTGGGTTTTGCTCGGTTGTTTTTGTTGACGACGTACTGCGTGCGTACCACTGCCACCAACAAAAATGGCCCAACACGCACCAAGAACGTCAACCGCAAATCAGTTCAGCTGTGGCTCGCACCTCGTTTTTTTTGTTATTATGTGTTTTTGCATTTCGTCGTCATGGATCTCCACTGGTCCTGCCTCTCAGTACGTATTTTGATGCACATTCTGTTGGTGCAATGCGTGGCGCCACGCCCATGTTCATGCCATGAGCTGCAAGTGGTTGCTCTGGAATACACTTGCATGCTGCGTGCAGGGCCGTCTGTATTTGCGCAGTTGCTGCATTGCAGAGCTGGTGTTTTCAGTGTGCTTTTGTCAGGATTCGCCACTCGCGTGTTGGTATGTGCTTGCGGTGAGATCCTATTCAAGTGTACATGCGTGCCGCAGTCTGCCAGCAGCGTACGTCTTCTTCAGGATGCTCGGCGCTGTTTCCCCGCTATCGTCGACATTTCTCGCTCGCCCCCTTCGGCATCGACCAGGTTTGGGACCTTACCGACACGGCGGTGTCCGCCGGGGATCCGTCCGTGGTGGGCGGCGTCCACATGTCGTTCAGCTATGACCGCGTGTTCGGGCCCGAGGCCACCCAGGAAGAGGTCTACCGCGAGGTCGAGCCAGCCATCCAGGAGGTGCCTCTCGCCTGCCGTGCTCTTCGGGACGCCCTCCCAGCAAAACTCTGCGCCCACGTGCGAGCCCTACCCCCTGTAGGTCCAATCGACGCTGGGGCATCGGACGCCCCCGCTGGGGCTCGGCTGGCTGCAGGCATCCTTCGAATGCTGAGCTGGAGCCGCTTTTTTAGAAATCTGACCTGCAGGGGCAGGGTTCACATCCTCTCGGCCCTGGACACGGTTACATCAGTCCACCTGTGCCGATCGCAGTTTATTGCCACAAGGGCTGTGGTCGGGTCATCCGTTCTACCTTTTCGAACCGGGACCGGTTTGCGGGGACCCAACGAGGGAGTTGGGGTCGGGACCCCGAACGATACCCCAGCATTTCCTCCTTGATCGGCAGCGCATCGGCTGACCTGGCAAGATGCGGACATACGGCAAGACATGCTGTTTGGGTAAGACATGTTTTTCGGCAATATCCCAGGAAGACATGCTGTTCGGGCGATGATCTTGGACTCCTCCCGTATTCTGAGCGAATGGATCAAAGCTCTCGGAGGAGGGGCGCATCGACCAACCCCACGAAGTTCGCCAGCTCAGGGGCGGAGTGAGGAGGACGATGAATGAGGAATTTGGGAGTCAGGGGGGAGGAGGAGGGAGAGATGGGGGGAGGACGAGGAGGAGGAGGAGGAGGAGGAGGAGGAGGAGAAGGAGGTGGAGGAGGAGGAGGAGGGAGAGGAGCAGGACACGCCTCCGACGTTCGTTGGTTCATGATTTTCGATGTCCATCGCATGTCTTCTGCAGGCACGCCATTCTGAGGCGCCCTGGCGCACTCTGTGCATGATGGCAGTCTGTAGTTGCCATCCTCGAACGGGCTGCTTGATAATACCCCTCCCAGTGTGGGGGACCTCACCTCGATGAGCAAGGCGAGGCAGCGCAAAGCAAGGCAGACCAGGGGAAACGACAGCAGAGCAAAAGAAGACGAATGCTGCAAACCTGCCCAGCACAATGCGACGCAGTACAGCGCCAATCCGTCCAAGCTGAAGCAGAGCAATTCAGACCCATGCAACGCAATGCAGATGCAGTGCGCACGCAATGCAGATGCAATGCGCACGCAATGCAACGCAACCTAACGCACGCTACACATCGGAGAGCAGTGAAAGAGGAAACGCAGGGCGTTGCAGCGCAGCGCAGAGCAAGGCAGTGCGAAGCAACGCCTCACCGTGCGACGGCCCGTTCCCCTCGCGTCCATCCCGATTCTGCCCCAAGTTTTCCAAGACGTTGTATGTCTGGGGATCACTTCCGCCCTCTTCTGCCTCCCGCCTGCCTGCGTACAAATCGCCTAGCAGCGCCTCCGCGTAGACTGCGGATGCGGCACGCGTTCGCCTCCAGTGTTGCTAAGAGAGTCTTGGGGCTTCCTCCTCCTCCTCCTCCTCCTCCTCCTCCTCCTCTCGCCTCCTCCTCTGGCGATCTCCTCTCGTCTTCCTCCTCCTCCCTCCCTCCTCCCTTCCCCCTCCCTCCCTCCTCTCCCCCCCTCCCTCTTCCCTCCTCCTCCCCCTCCGCGGCCAGGTGCTCGGGGGCGTGAACGCCGCGGTGCTCTGCTACGGCCAGACCTCCGCGGGGAAGACGTTCACGATGGAGGGCCTGGAGGGCGCGGGCTGCGGGGAGGCTCCGCCCCGCGGCGCCCGATGCCTGCGCGCGCGCAGCGGGCTCGCAGGGGGTCGCCGGAAAAGCGCACGAGAGCTGGAAGAGCCTCGGTTCCTGATCGAGGAGGAGGACGGGGAATCGAGGAAGAGGAGGAGGAGGAGGAGGAGGAGGAGGAGGAGGAGGAGGAGGAGGAGGAGGGAGCAGGAGGAGGAGGAGGAGGAGGAGGAGGAGGAGGAGTAATGACTACAAAGGAGAGGAACCAGGCTGGAGGAGAAGGATGATGATGCAGGAGGAGGAGGAGGAGGAGGAGGAGGAGGAGGAGGAGGAGGAGGATCGACGAGGCTGGATGATGATGCTGCTGATGATGATGCTGATGATGATGTTGACGATGCTGATGGCGATGCTGATGGCGATGCTGATGATGAGGACGGTGTTGATGATGATGGCGATGCTGCTGATTCTGATGATGATGCTGCTTCTGCTGATGATGATGCGGATTATGCGGATGGTAATGGTGATGCTGCTGATGATGCTGTTTATCATGACTATGATGATGCTGCTGATGCTGATGATGCTGTTGCTGATGATTATGATGATGCTTATGCTGACGATGGTGATGATGCTAATGATCATGCTGATGCTGCTGCTGCTGATGATGATGATGCTGCTCCTGTTGATGATCATGATGCTAATGATGGTGACGATGCTGACGCTGATGATGCTGCTGATGCTGGTGATGCTGATGGTGCTGCTGCTGATGATGATCATGTTGTTATGATGCTGCTGATGATGATGATGATGATGATGATGGTGATGCTGCCGATGACGATGATGACGATGCTGCTGATGCTGATGCTGCTGATGATGATGCTGATGAGGATGCTGATGATGGTACTTCTGATGCTAATGATGACGATGCTGATGCGAAGGACGATGAATCGTGATGCTGATGCTGGTGATGATGCTGATGATGCTGCTGATGTTGATGAATATGATGATGCTGATGATGATGATGCTGATGATGCTGATGGTGATGATGATGGTGATGAGGCTGATGATGCTGATGACGACGATGATGCTGCTGATGATGGTGATGATGATGAGGAGGAGGGTGCTGATGATGCTGCTGCTGATGATGATGGAGGAGGAGGGGAACGAGGAGGAGGGTGAGGAGGGTCGGAGACGGAGGAAGATCGAAGAGGCTGGACGCTGATGATGATATTGCTGCTGATGATGCTGCTGATCACGATGCTGCTGACGATGATGACCGTGATGACGATGCTGCTGCTGATGATGATGCTGATGCTGGTGGTGATGGTGATGATGCTGCTGCTGTTGATGATCATGATGCGGATGATGGTGACGATGATGCCGCTGATTATGATGACGATGATGAAGGTGATGATGCTGATAATGATGATCTGATGATGATGATGATGATGGCGATGATGGCACGATGATGATAGCGATGCTGATGACGATTACGACGAGTTGATGACGATCATGATCATGCTGCTGATGCTGATGATGATGATGCTAATGATGATGATGATGCTGCTGCTGATGATGATGATGATGATGATGATGCTGTTGTTGATGATGATGCTGATGATGCGGATGGTGGTCCTGATGCTGCTGCTGATGATGCTGTTGATGATGCTGCTGATGATGTTTCTGATGCTGCTGCTGAGGAGGAGGAGGAGGAGGATGCTGATGTTGCTGCTGATGATGATGGTGGAGGAGGGGAAAGAGGAGGAGAAGGAGGAGGAAGACACGGGGGTACGATCGAGAAGATGCCTGCGACGGGGGAGAAAAATCCCCCTCCCCCTCCTCGATCCTCCTCGTTCTGCCCCATATCTTCCTCCTTCTCCTCCTCCTGCACCTCCCTTTCATTTCTCATGGTTCCTGCATCCCCCTCCGCCTCTTCTGTCCTCCGCCTCCTCCGTGCCCCCAGCGCTCCCCCTTGGCGGAAACGACGCAGGAAGCGCCCCAAGGGCTGGCCTCTGTCCGTTTCGCCTGTTCTCTCATCGGCGAGATCTGCAGTCAGGGTGGTAATCCTCCTGCAGTCGTCCTCCTCGTCGTCCCTCTGCCCCTCTTCGATTTCTCTCCGATCCCCCCGCGATGCCCCTCGCGATCCCCCTCCTCCTCCTCCTCCTCCTCCTCCTCCTCCTCCTCTTCTCCTCTTCTCCTCCTCCTCCTCCTCCTCCTCCTCCCGGGCCCCGATCCCTGCGATCCTCCACCCCGCCAGCCCCGGGCAGGAGCTGCGCGGCATCGCCCAGCGGGCCTTCGCCACCCTCTTCGACGGCGCCGGGGCAGGCCCCGCTCCCCGGGTGCCGCTCCCCAGGGCGTCGTTGCCGGCGTCGTCGGCGGCGTCGTCGTCGTCGTCGTCGTGGCCGTGGCCGCAGCCGTCGTCGTCGGTGTCGTCGGCGAGGTCGTGGCAGTGGTGACGGTCGTCGTCGGCGGCCGTGTGGTCGGCGTCGGCGTCGTCGTCGGCGGCGTCGTCGGCGGCGTCGTTGTCGGCGGCGACGTCGTTGTCGGTGGCATTTCCATTATTGTCGTCGTCGTCGTCGTCGTCGTCGTCGTCGTCGTCGTAGTCGTAGTCGCAGTCGCAGTCGTCGGCGCCGTCGTCGGCGCCGTCGTCTGCGTCGACACTGGCGGAAGGAGGAGTAGGATGAGGGGAGAGTGGGAGTGAAGGGGCGGAGGAAGAAGAGGGTTGCCATGGAGAGGGAGGAGAAGGAGGATGAGGAGGAAGGAGGAAGAAGGAGGAAGGGTAGGCAGGAACATGTAGAAGTCGAGTTAGCCAGGTCGAACGCGTCAGTGGGCCCCGCCCCTTCCCACCCTCTCGCCCATATAACAATCAGTTCTGGCGCGCGTCCCCACCCAGCGATCGGAAGGCGCTCGCGCGCGATCCCGCTTCCGACGACTTGGCGTGACAGCTGCGCGGGCCGCGCAGGGCGGGAGCGCAACTTCAGAACATCCTTGCGCGGCGCATCGGCGAGGCAGGCTATTCGAGCCTCTCTCTCTCTCTCGGGCGGGCACGGAGCGAGATAATAGCTGCTCCAGCCCCTCTCGGGCGGGCACGCGGCGAGATGGACTGTCCAGCCCCTCTCTCTCTTGGGCGGGCACGAAGCGAGATGCGGGCACGAGGCGAGATGCGCTGCGCAGCCCCTCTCGGGCGGGCAAACCTCTCCGCTGCGCGCGGCGACGGCGAGGCGTGCACACCGCGCATCGCCGCAGTGCTGCCGCTCCCCCGCGCGCCACCGGCGCGGCGCCCTGGGCGAGCGGGCGCGGCACGCCGCCCGCCCTCTCTCGGGCGAAGCCCCGCCGCCGCCGTCGCTCTCGCGCGCGGCGCGGTTCGGCGGCGAGCGAGGGGGGGAATTGAGAGGGAGAAGGCCTTCTCAGAAGGCGGCGGGACTTCTCAGAAGCCCTCGCGCCTTCTGAGAGGTTTTTTTGTTTGGCTTCGGGGAAGGCTCAGAAAACTTCTCAGGAGTCCGGGTGACTTCCGAGCCTTCTGAGAAGACGCGCCCCTCCTCCCTTCCCCCCCTGGCTCGCCGCCTAACGGTGGAGCGGAGCGTTCGCCGCACAGAGGCGGGGCCCCAACAGGGGCAAACCTCACAGACGCCCCCTAGCTTTGAGCGAGTCTTGGCGCTCTCTCGTCTCGTCGGCTTCTCCCGACGCTCCTGGAGAGCCCGAGGCGGCCCCCCCGGGAGCGACCGAGAGGCCTTCAGAGGGCCAGGCCGACCCGAGAGGGCCCCGAGACCGCCAAACAGGCCTCCAAGGCAGCGGGAGAGGCCCCCTAGACGGCTCCAAGAGGACCTGTGCACGAAGCGTGGGCGAGGGCGACGCGTCGGCCTTCCCCGGCGGGACCCCCCAAGCTTGGCGACTGAAGCATCTCCTCCCTCCTCCCTCCTCTTCCTCCTCCTCTTCCTCCTCCTCCTCCTCCTCCTCACTCCGCCTCCTTCTCCTCCTCCTCCTCCTCCTCCTCCTCCTCCTCCTCCTCACCCCTCCTCCTCCTCCTCCTCCTCCTCCCTCACTCCTCCTCCTCTTCCTCCTCCGAGCCGAGGCGGGAACGCCTCCTTCCAGGCGACGCCTGCGCGGCGCCGCGGCGAGAGCGGCACGTTCGCCCACTCGGGCGGCGACGAGTTGGCGAGCGAGAGTTGTGCGCCGCGCCCACCCGCGCCCATGCCGAAGGCGACCGGCCATTCCAGCGGCCGTGGAGCGGGCGACGCGCGTGCGATCCGCCCCGTGGGTGTCCGCCGCGCTGGCGACGCACTCACCAAATTGCCCCCCTGCGAGGGCGACGTGCACGTGCGAGTGGACGGCTGGCCTTTTCGGCGGCCGACGCACGGGCGGCGCACGGGCGACGAATGCGCGACGCACCTCTTGTCGCGAAGGGGGGCGGGGGGTCAGCACGCCGGTCGTCTTACTGGGCCTTAACTAACACCCACGCGGGAGCTCTCGGGAGCAAGTGGCGCGGCGCCGTGGCGAGATCGGCATGTCGTCGTTTCGCGCGAGATGGACGCCCCATCCCGTTGCGCCACACGGTTGG
The DNA here is from genome assembly GCA_963575745.1 of Prorocentrum cordatum. Taxonomy (NCBI): domain Eukaryota; class Dinophyceae; order Prorocentrales; family Prorocentraceae; genus Prorocentrum; species Prorocentrum cordatum. The sequence continues at coordinate 58,044 of CAUYUJ010004679.1, forward strand.
CAACGTCGACGCCAGCACGTCGATGTTGAGAGCAAATGCGCAAACGTTGTGCCGATTCCTGCAGGTGGGATGGTAACACGTACACAAGATAGTTGCAGGGTGAAAGCGAGACATATATTGGGATGCTAGATGGTGAAGCTGGTTTTGAACAACTAGCGGCGTGTTCATGTCGCCTGCGCGACCAAGCACAGTCAACGTGCCAGAGGATTCAGAACTGCCGTGGACGCAGGCAACCTCCACCAACACTTTCCCATCGAAGCAAAATCGTTGTCACGAAATGCAGCCCATGGCTAATATAAGCTGCTGTCTTCGGAGCGCAGCAAATACGCGTGGCCACGTCTCAAATGAAAGGCATGACAGCGTATAGGGCAACATGCGTGTTGCCAAATAAGCGTGTCCTACCAGCCGAGTTGATGTGACACCTTACGGTGTTTTGTTCCAGACTGCAGTGCCGACCGCTTATCCAAGAGCGCTGTAGATCGTGCCTCCGAAGCTGCCCACACGGCCACGCGTGCACCCAGGCATTGCCATATGAGGTGCTGGCGGCTGACATATGTGGGATGGTTGCGCACCACATGTTTGAGGATTCTGGTGCACCATCGTAGCAGGCGTGCAAAAACGTAGCGAACGAATGCTCGTTGGGCACGGGATATCCGCCTTCGGGGTACCCCTCTCACGACTGCAACTCCTGAGTTTCGGGCTGCATATTATCAGCTCGTGCAAGCGAAAACAGAACTTTCATGTGTCACAGCTGGGCACAGCTGATGCGGATTTAGCAAACAAAGCCGTTTGCGTTGACGTCGGCACTGCCGCCAGTGGGGACGCCTCTACGAGATTCATCGATAATGGAAGTTTGGGGATGTGACAGATCCATTTCCCTTTTCCTTTTCACACAGAACTAGCGAACGCAAGCTCTACGCAATCCCATTGAGGAGGACACCCAAGGTCTCGACGAAACCCAGTCCACTCGATGACGACTGCGATCGCGGATGATGAAGCTATCGCGCGATAGTCCATGCCAATGGCTACAATCCCCCTGCCTCCTCTTCCACAGCGGAAGCTGCATCACAGTTGCAGATTGTTGCGTGGTGTGCCGATAGATGCGGCAGAATTATTGCGAAGGCCTTACGGCCGGTGCCGCCGACCTTGAAGGGGGACGACGACGACGACGGTGGCGGCGGCGGCGACGATGACGATGCGGACGTGGGCCAGAGTCCTTTGGGGATGCTTCTTGGGGTCTGTTCGGCACGCTCTCGGGGGCCTCTGGGGAGGAACTTTGGGGCCTCTTGGGCGCCTCTTGGGGCCTTTTGGGAGCCTCTTGGGGGCTTCTTCGGGCTTCCTGGGGGCCTCTTGTGGGCCTCTTGGGGCCTCTTGGGAACCTCTTGGCGCCTCCTGGGAGCCTCTCGGGGCCAAGGGCTCGAAATGTCCGTTCGGGTCCCCCGTCTAGGCATGCTCTTGGAGCCGTCTTGGGGGCCTCTTGGGCAGTCTTGGAGGCGTTTTGGGCTGTCTTTGGTTCCTCTTGTGCTGCTTTGGAGCTTTCCTGGAGGCCTCTAGGGCCGACTTGGGGTGATCTTAGGAGCCTCTTGGGCCATCTTGGAGCGGCGGGAAGCGGAAAAGGCGAGAACGTTCAAATCCTTCAAACATTTATGGAACGTTTATGAATTTTGCCTCCTTGGGCCCTCTCGGGAGTGCTCTTGGAGGCCTCTTGGGGCGTCTTGGAGGCCTGCTTGGCAGTCTGGAGGGCATTGAAGACATTTGGACCGATCGTTTGGCGATTTGGGAGCCCCTTTGGACCGTCTTGGTGACCTGCACTCTTGGCTTGTCTTGATCTTTTTGAGGCCCCAGGACCTCCAGGGGGGATGCGTATCTGACCCCCCCCGCCCCCCAGGAATCCCCCCCTCCCGACGGGGGAGGGATCAACGGGAAGAGGCTTTCTTTCGACTCGACTCGATTACGACATTGCTAGATTTTTCACTCGCTGACATGCTCAAGGAGGAGGGTGAGGAGACGACGGAGACGAAGACTGAAGGAGACGACGACTTGGACAGACAAGCCCCTCACACACGCCGACAGGGTCGGCGGATTCCCCTTGCCTCCTCTTCCACAGCGGCAGCGGGAGCCACATCACAGTTGCAGACGATTGCATGGTGTGCCGATAGCTGCGGCATAATAATTTGCGCCACCCCCAGTCTCACCGATGCGCGGAAATTCTTGGCACCAGTGTCCGCGTTTTACCACATGCTGGTCTCAGCATTCTTGGAGCGATTCATGATGCTGCCCGACACGGGGGACCGCCGACCGCACGGGCCAAACGGGGCCTCGGGCGCCGCATCCCGCGCAGCAGGATGCCATCGCGCAGCTCCCCACGCCGACTGCGAGGTCCCCTTGTCTTTGGCTTCCCTCCCCAGGCGCACAGGAATGGTTCGAGGGGGCATCAGCGTCCGGGAGGAGAGAGGTGGAAGAGGAAGAGGCGGATCAGGTTGAGGATGGGGAGGGGTGGGAGACGAAGCGAGACCATAATGAGGGCATCGTGAGGAGGAAGAGGAGGAGGAGGAGGAGAAGGAGGAGGAGGAGGAGGAGGAGGAGAAGGAGGAGGAGGATGGGGAGAGGAGGAGGAAAAAGGAGGAGGAGGAGGAGGAGGAGGAGGAGGAGGAGGAGGAGGAGGAGGAGGGGGAAGGGAAGGGGAGGAGGAGGAGGAGGAGGGGGAGGGGGAAGGGAGGAGGAGGAGGAGGAGGAGGAGGAGGAGGAGAGGAGGAGGAGGAGGAGGAGGAGGAGGAGGAGGGAGGAGGAGGAGGAGGAGGAGGAGGAGGGGAGGAGGAGGAGGAGGAGGAGGAGGAGGAGAGGAGGGGGGAGGGGGAGGGGGAGGGGGAGGTAGGAGGAGGAGGAGGGGGAGGAGGAGGAGGAGCGGGATGTGGACGGAAACGCACGGGACCAAGCGGGGCTGGGCCCGATCGGACCGGGCGCCCAGGCGGCATCCGCTGCTTCCGCCTGTCCATGCTGGACATTTACCAGGAGCGCGAGTGGAGAGGGGCCCCAGCAGCCAAGAAGCTTATGGGCAGGGGGAGGGGGACAGGGGGGAGCTGCCGGCAGCCAGGCAGCGGCCAAAGAGCAAGCGAGAAGACAGGTGCAGCTTCTCGTCGGCCGTGTGGCTGCCAGCCTCCTCTCCCTCCTCCCCTGTCTCCTCCCCCTCCTCCTTTCCTCCCCCTTCTTCTGTCTCCTGTTTCCTCTCCTCGTCCTCGTCGTCATCCATCGCGCCCCCCCGCCCGCCCCCCCTGCGTAAGCGCCTCTGGACCTCCTAGAAGCCCCCATGATCCGCTTAATCTTGGTAGAGAAATACCTCCCTCCCCTCCGCACCCTCCTGCTGCCCGTCGAGCTCGCGATTGGGCCCTGACCGCTCGATGGGCCAGAAGTGCCGTGGAGAGGAAGACCCTGCGGGGCACCCTACAACGGCGCCCTGGAGCTCTCGACCTGTGTTGGGCTCTTGTTTTGCATCGAGCGCTGTGGTCTCCATCATCCTTTCCTCCTCATCTTCTCCTCCTGACTCCTGCGTCCTGCTTCATTATCAGCCCGACCGTGTTGGGTTCTCGTTCAGAGAAGAGCATTGCGGTCGCGTCTCCTTCTCTTCTCCTTCTCCTTCTCGTTTTCCTTCTCCTTTTCCTTTTCCTTTTCCTCCTCCTCCTCCTCCTCCTCCTCACTCTTCCCGCTTCCTGGCCTGCCTTCCCCGTGCCTTCCCCGCAGGGGGGCTGCGAGCTGCGCACCTCTCTCCGCTGTCGTTGGCTGCTGGGAGGCCCGGCGCGCAGTGCACGGCTTGCGCAGACCCCTCGGAGACCTCGCGGCTCCCTCGGGGGGCCGCGGAGGGCGCAGCCGTCGCCACGCTTCGCGGGCTCTCCGGGGAGGCACGCCTGCGTGGAGGGCAGGGCAGTGCAGATCCTCGGAGACTTCGCGGCTCCTTTCGGGGTTTGTGTGGGGGGGGGGGGCTGCGGACGTCGCAATCGCAACCATTTCAGTTTTTTGTTTGTTTGTTTTTTTCTATATTTTTTGTCGGGGGCACAGCTGGGTGCAGGGCGACGCAGGCCAATGGAGACCTCGCGGCCCTCGCGGGGGCTGCGAGCGGCACAACTGGCGCCGCTTTCTCTGGCTGCTGGGCGGTACGGCCGAGTGCAGGGCGGCGCAGATCACTCGAGACCTCGCGGCCACCCCAGGGGCTGCGAACTGCGCAACCGTCGCCACTTTCGCTGACTCATTGGGAGTGAGGGCTGAGTGCAGCTGCATGGCGCTGGGCAGAAAGATGCTGACGACTTGGACGCTCTCTGTCTGCACCTGTACGTTCTGCTCTCTACAGTGCGGCGACGTCCGAAAGCCTCCTCGTTATCCGCGCCTCAGGTGTGGGCTTTTTGTCCTGCGGCCCCACTGGCGGACCTGGCCGCGCGCCTTTCTCGACCTTCCAGTGCCCGCACGGATAACTAGAGGACACAGTTCGCGAGGACGACACACAAGCTCGGCCCTGCTAGTCTCTTCTGGGTCTGAAGGGAGGAGGGCCGCTGGCGAGTTTTGGGCGAGCGTGCGCATTGGCCGTTCATTCGGTGACACGTCGGCGATGCCTGCAAGCAAACTGGTTGCGCGGCGTGGTGGCACCACACAGAGCAGAGCGCCGGAACGCCAAGTGGCGCATGGGAGCGTCCTTCGCCGCCCACGCTCCCCCCTCCCCAAGGGCCTGTCGCCCGCAGCAGCAGCGGTACACCGAGCAGCTGTAGCGCCTTGCTTCCTCCTCCTGCAGATGCCTTCTCCTCCTGCTGTCCTCGGTCGTGTGCTCCCTGGCGTGCGTGTCGTCGCCACGACTTGTGTGCAGTCTGAGGTGCGTCGCTGCGAGCGCGAATGGGGGGAGGGGGGTGGTGGAGCGCGTGGCTCGACGTTGTTCGGCGATGCGTTCAAGAATGCCGTTTATCTTTCGTCGTCTTCTATGTATTCATCGCTCCGAGTGGTCGCCGCCTCGCTTGCAGATTGGGCACGTGCCGGGTGCTTCTGTTGGTGACAGCCCCAGCGCCGAGAAACGAACACACCCAAGAACCGACTGCGGCGAGAACGCCCGCCGTGATTTGTGTAGGCAGACGCTGGAGTTCAGGGCCCCCCTCCTCTTCTTCCCTCCTCCCCTTCCCCCTCCTCCTCATCAGCCTCATCTGTCCCTTGAACATGGAGACCCTGCCGAGTGCTATGCTCGACGGCTGCCAGGCTGATGAGCCAGACGGCTGCGGCTTCCGTGGCAGAGGGGATGCAATGGCAAAGATCTTCTTTGGATGCAGCAGTAGAAACCCATGCCAAGAAACACCCTGCTTGCTCCCAGGGTGCCCTGGGTTTCTCGGACTTCATTGATTTGCGATGGAAAGCGTGACGTGCCCACACCAAAAATCAATAGGCGTCCTGGGGTCTCAGGTTTTTTTGTGTGGAAGGTTCTTTGTGGTCGAGCTCCAACTGTAGGGTTCCTCCCCCTCCTCCTCCCCCTCCTCCTCCTCCTCCTCCTCCGTCTGCCCAGGCGCCCGACGTCGTGTTTTCTTCACGACGCGTACGCCCGAAGGTCTTGGCCCCTTCCCCCGGAGGTTGGTCTCTCATCCCGAGGCGTTCTGCTGACGACCCCGGGGCCAGGCGAGGGCCCCCCCCCCCCAGGGGGCACAACAACCAACCGAACCCTCTCGTCGTGACACTGCCGCCACGCGGGGAGGTCTGGGCATCTTCGGCGGAGCGCTTGGTTGCTACACTGCGCCCCCCCCCCCTCCACCGCGGTGCCGCCGGCGCTGGTTTGGCCGGCCCAGGTTGCCTACTCTACATCTCTCAGTGCAGAAGTGCAACTGGGCGACGGACTGACTGCAGTACAGCCGAGGAGGCCAGACGAGCAGAGCACCTTCGAGAGTGTCAGGTTCAGCTTTCGTTAGCCTGTAGCCGCCATGGACGCAATAGCGCCAAGTCCGTAACTCACCCCTCGTCCCTCGTCCTTCCTTCCTCCTTCCTCCTCCTTCCTCCTTCTCCTCCTTCCTCCTTCCTCCTTTTCCTACTTCCTCCTTCATAAGCATGCAGCCGGTGCGCTCCCCGCTCCACCAGCTTCCCAGCATGACGCAGAGTGCCCCGCCTGGGCACCCTGGGGGTACGGCCAGGCTCGTATGCAAGGACCTGGCCATGCTTCCACACCTGTGACGCAGGAGCGCAGACATGCAGCAGAGACCCCAACACTGCCACCAACCATGCTTTACCTTCTGTGCCTCCTCCATGATCAAAGGACCGGGTCAGGCGGAGGGGTGCCCTCGGACTCTAAGGCGGCGCGGACTTCGGCCGAGCTGGGCGTCTCGCAGTCGGCCTCCCGCACATTGCGGAAGCTCTTCGATGATTGTCGATGGAGTTCTTTGGGGGACGCTCGGCCTTCTCCTCCCTTCTACCCCCACTCCCCTCCCATCTTCCTTCGCTTCGGAGGGGCAGGGGGGGCGTGTTGGGTAAGGGGAGCCATATCTTTCGGTCTTCCCTCCTTTTTGGGAGTGGGAGCCTCCGTACCCTCATCTGTAACCAGACTGCTGTATTGCCGCGTCCGCCGTCGCGGCCACTGGAGACAGCGCCTGCCCTGTGCCTGTGACGGCTGCTCAGAGTGGCGAGGCGCAACTGCGTGAGGCTCACACGTTGGGCCTTCCGGCCTGAGTTTTGCAGGCCGCTCTGCCACAACGGCGGCGCGTGCACGACCGAGGACCCTCGGCATATGGTGCAAGAGTGCCCTTGCACCAGGCGTCGGGGGGCAGATCATACGCCTAGACCTCGCAAGGGTTGACTCCTAGAACCCGCCTCCGTGCGCGTGAGCAGCGAGTCAGTGATGTGGCCAGGCGCCTGCCGACTTCTGCTCCCCACGGGGCTTCTGGTGTGAGGCTGGCGTGGGCGGAGTGAGTGAGAAGGTCCGTCGGGTGGACGACCGAAGGCTGTATCGCCGCGGGTGTGTGCCAGGTCAGGGGCTCCTGTGCCAAGTCCAGGGTGCACTCGCGTGTCAGGAAACAGCCCAATCGGCATACACGCGTGTGTCAGGGTGCACGAGCGTGTCAGGGTACACGCGCGCATGGTAGGGCATTTGAGATTTCTGCTTTCGTTTTCGAGTGTTGGTATCTCCCCCCCTCGTCGGTCTTCTGCGCGTCGTCCTCACGGCAGCGGCCGTGCCGATCCTTCTGGACTGGCCCGCCGCCGCCGCCTCCCTCCCTCCTCCGTCCTCCCCCCTCCTCCTGCCGAGCCGTCTTGTGTCTCCGGGAGCTGCGGCCCCTGGCCGTTGCAAGCGACGGCTCCACCTCGTGGCACCTGTTGGCCCGGACGCCTCGGCGGACAATCCCCCCCCTCCCCCCTCCCTCCCCAGCGCCCTCCCTCCACGGGAGGGGGGGGGAGTGAGGACGAGAAGGGAGGGAGGGACCTCCTCCTCCTCCTCCGCCTCCCTCCTCCTCCTCCTCCTCCTCACTCCTCCTCCTCCTCCTGCCTCCCCCACTACCTCCTTCCTCTCCCCCTCCTCCTCCTCCTCCTCCTTACTCCTCCTCCTCCTCTCCTCCTCCCTCCTCCTCCTCCTCCTCCCCTCCACTCTTTCCTCCTCCTCCTCCTCCTCCTCCTCCCCCTCCTCCTTCTCCTCCTGGGGTGGGCCCCTGCCCCTCCGCGGCCGCGTGTCCGTCCGGCGCTTTTGGGAACGGGAGCCGGCGCACTCTCTACCCCGCGGCCCCTCGCACGGGACAGCTCTCCCGGACGCGGCGCGCGGAGCGCGGCCACTCCCGGGGGGAAGAGGGGGTGCCTTCCGCCCTTTTTCGTCCTCCTTGGTTTTTTTCCTCCTTTTTTTGGGGTTTCCCGCGCGTTGTCCTCGCGGCAGCGGCCCCGCGGATCCCCCCCCCCCCGGGGGCGCCCCAGCACTGCGGGCGTGATCCAGTCGTTGCGTGGGCCTGCCGCCCGCCCTCCCATCTCCTCCGCCCTGCTCCTCCTGCCTCCTCCTCCTTATTCTCCCTCTCCTCCTCCCCCTTCTCCTCCTTCTCCTCCCTCCCTTCCGACATTCCGACGCCGTGCTTCCTTCCCCTCCCTCTCGTTTCCCTCTTCCTCCTCCCATTCCTCCACCTCCACCTCTTATTCCTCCTCATCCCCTTCTCATCCTCCTCCTCCTCCCTCGCATGCTGCCTCCTCCTCCAACTTCTGCCTCTCATGCTCCCTCTTCCTTCCTCCCTTTCCTCTCCAGGGCACAACGTCACTTCACTGCCATCGTCCGCCGCCGCCTCTCCCTCCTCCTCCTACTCTTCCTCCTCCGCCTCCTCCTCCTCTTTCCCCTTCGATCGACTTTCTGAGCGTCTCTGTTTTTTCTTGGGGGGGGCCCAGAGGCCCCAAAGGACCTCGGGAGGCCGTCCTCCTCCCTGTCTTCGTCAGCAAGGCTCGGCGCCATGGCGTGCTCATGAGATGTGGCCTGCCCTTGGGGCAAATGTTGCTATAGTGCACTGCCCACTGGCATCAAAAAACTTCTGGAGACCTCTTCAGGTCTCTCTCTCTCTCTCTCTCCCTCTCTCTCTTTCTCCGTCTTCCCCTCCTCCTTTCAGCCCTCCTCTGCTTTTTAGCGACCATCAGGAGACAGCTCAGATGATCGCTGGTCAGTTTGAAAACCGATCAGTCTTCCTTCCCATAGAGAGAGGCTCCTGAGGGTAAAATAATAGTTGGATGCCCCCCTTGAGATTTTCTTCATGTCAACTTTTCCCGTGGGTGTGGGCTCTTTGCAGCCCGCGTGTATGAGCGATCTGGGTTGAGCGTCTGCCGTTCTCCGAACGAAGAAACGTGTCTTCGTTTAAGAGAATCACGTCGCGAGATGGTTCAACGCAGTGGGCCCAATTGAGGAGAAGGAGGCTGAGGAGGTCGGAGGGTCGTGCAACTCAAATGTCAAGACGGCAGCACTCCGCAATGGTGTAGAAGCCAGAGGCTTTCCTCCACCTGTTGGCTCCGTTGTGCAGCTTTAGTTCTTCCTTCTTCCTTCCGCCTCCTCCTGCTCCTCCTCCTTTTTCCAGCCCGGGTCCGGGGCGATCGTGTTTTTGTCTCCGCTACGCTCTGCATTGCGGTCGGCTGCGATTGTGTGTCATTTAAGTGCAGTTGGGCGCCACAAGGGCTTCACACAATGCATGCTGTACAATTTTGATAGCGCTGCGAGTGGTTTCGAATTCTGTCCGCTTCGATCCTCTCTGCTTTCCTCCTTCTTCTCCCCCCCCCCCAGAAAAAAGGGTTGGACACAAAAACACTTCTACTCCCTCACGGGCTCGCCGATCGATCGCTCATCGATCGATGTTTGCCTGTGTTCTGCGAGCCCCAGGAGCGGTTGCGAGACTTGCTCTGCCCCGACAGCAGAGCGGACCTCAAGGTGATGGAGGAGCGCTCTCCCTGCTGCCGATGGTGCTGCTGCTCCTCCTCTGCACTCTTTTTCTTTCACTCTTCCTCCTTTTCTTCTTCCTGGAGACTCCGCTTTTTTGTTTCTTTTTGTTTCTCGAAGGCCGAAGACTAATAACATTAACCATGAACATAAGAAGTGTGCGAGTCATAACAAGAGTACTTAACACAGTAGCAAGCATAAGAGGAATCAAACTACTACTACTACTACTACTACTACTACTACTACTACTACTACTACTACTACTACTTTACTACTACTACTACTACTACTACTACTACTACTACTACTACTACTACTACTACTACTACTACTACTACTACTACTA
>CAUYUJ010004680.1:0-25000 GCA_963575745.1 Prorocentrum cordatum
CCCCCTCTCTCCTTCCCCCCCCCCTCTCTCCTGCCCCCCGCCCTCTCTCCTGCCCCTCCCCCCTCTCTCCTTTCCCCCCCCCCTCGCGTGTCAATTCTTTCGTCGTTGGCGTCCCCCCCCCCTGCAGAGCGAAGGTTGAGCGAGCCCCTCCCCTGTCTCTCCTTTCCCCCCCCCCGCGTGTCAATTCTTTCGTCGGTTTTCGTCGTTTGCGTCCCCCCCCCGACCCCCCCTCTCCAGAGCGAAGCTTGAGCGAGCTCAAGCCCACGCTCTCAGAACTCACACGCAGGATCGGCGGATTCGTTTGATTCCCCACATCCAAAGTGGGGTTCTTGTTTTCTCTGCACACCCCCCGCGCAGGATCTCACACCCTCTCTCTCTCTCTCTCTTCCTCTTTCTCGCCATCATCATCATCAGTCATCATCATCATGACCCACGCCTCTCCTCCTCAGCACCATCACACTTACCCATACACCACTCGATCGCTCACTCACTCACTCACTCACTCACTCATCATGATCATCACATGAGGATATCATCCGTTGGCGTCACACATCACTCCGTCAGTCCGTCACTCACTCGAGTATCAAGCGGGAGCGTCGTCTGTGAGTGAATTGCGAGGAAGTCTCAGGCGGGAGCCTCTCCCTATGGGGCCCGCAGATCATTTTACTAATCCGAGGCGGGTCATCGGGATCCTGTAACTGTCGTCACTTTTGGGCTCCTGGGGCGTGAATTTGGAGGAAGTATCAGGCGGGAGCGTCGTCTGTGAGTGAATTGCGAGGAAATCTCAGGCGGGAGCCTCTCCCTATGGGGCCCGCAGATCATCTTACTAATCCGAGGCGGGTCATCGGGATCCTGTAACTGTCGTCACTTTTGGGCTCCTGGGGCGTGAATCTGGAGGAAGTATCAGGCGGGAGCCTCGTCTGTGAGTGAATTGCGAGGAAGTCTCAGGCGGGAGCTTCTCCCTATGGGGCCCGCAGATCATCTTACTAATCCGAGGCGGGTCATTGGGATCCTGTAACTGTCGTCACTTTTGGGCTCCTGGGGCGTGAATTTGGAGGAAGTATCAGGCGGGAGCGTTGTCTGTGAGTGAATTGCGAGGAAGTCTTAGGCGGGAGCCTCTGTCTATGGGGCCCGCAGATCATCTTACCAATCCGAGGCGGGTCATCGGGATCCTGTAACTGTCGTCACTTTTGGGCTCCTGGGGCGTGAATTTGGAGGAAGTTTCAGGCGGGAGCGTTGTCTGTGAGTGAATTGCGAGGAAGTCTCAGGCGGGAGCCTCTCTCTATGGGGCCCGCAGATCATCTTACCAATCCGAGGCGGGTCATCGGAATCCTGTAACTGTCGTCGCTTTTGGGCTCCTGAGGCCTGAATATGGGAGAAGTATCAGGCGGGCGCTCCATCCCTGTGGGGCACGCACTTCATGTTCGAACCCGAGCGGGTCATCCGAGCGAGCTTTTTGGGCTCCTCAGTTCCTGCGGCCTGAACAAGGGGGGAGTATCAAGCGGGAACTTTGTCTGTGGGCGGTGCGGGTAGTCCCGTCTGAGGACCGTCTCTTGTCGTCACTTGGAGGATCGAAGGGGAACTCGCTCCTGCGGCCTGAATATTCTCTTTCGACTTGCCCACGTCCAATTGCTGGCCAACCTTGTCGTCGTCGGCGGGAGAGGGAACTTGAAAAGGTTCACTCTCCCGCGTTCGTTTGGGCTGGGGAGGGAACTTGAAAAGGTTCACTCTCTAGCTGCGGGAGAGGCGAACCAGACGCAGACCGGCGCCTCCTGAACGTCCCGAACATGCACAAGACGGGGGACATCCACGGCGTCTTACCGGCACACGTCGGCATGGAGGTCCGGTTCACGGCCGTGCAGGAGGAGCTGAAGAAGAAGTTGGGGCTCGTGCAGGAGCAACGGGCCACCATCGCGTCCTTCGAGTTTCACGCAGACGACGAGCGGGACTACGAGGAGTGCGCGCCGGGCCAGATCTTCCGCCCCCGCTTCCTACCGCAGGGAATCTGGCTGCATGTGCACGGCTTCCAGGAGTCCCCGATCTACAAGGAGGTCGCCGAGGTGCTGCTGCAGGGCACCGAGGGCGCTGACGACGACGGCGAGGCCCAGGCGCGGGCGAGGAGCTTGATCATGTTCAGGCCCAGCGAGCAGGAGTTCACGTGGCAGAGCTCGGGGGCGCACACTGTGCGCCGCTCGGGATTCACGCTGACGCACGCGTCCTACCTGACCTCCACGCTGTCGCAGGGCCAGACGCTGCGCAAGGGCATCACCATCGACCGCGCCAGGGATGAGGACGCTGGCCGCACGGGCATGTCGGACGATATGTGGTGGCTGCACCTCTACGTCATGTTCTCCCGCGCCACGTGCGTGCGGAACATGCTGATCCTGCGGCCGCCCGCGCGAGAGTTCCTGGAGCGCGGGCCGCCGGCGTCGCCGCGGAAGGCGCTCCAGGAGTTCGACGAGAGAGCGGTGGACTCCAGGGCTGAAGCGGAGCAGCTCGCGGCAGAGCTGGGCTTCGTGCTGCCGCCCGCCTGAGCGCCGCGGCGCGCGCGAGGAGGCCCGCGGGGTTGTCCCAACGGCCTGGCCAGTGGGGTTGCCCCGACGGCCTGCCCTCGCGCTCCGGCGGCCCGCGGGAGTGCCCCGCAGGCATGGCTGGCCCGAAGGGTTGACCCGACGGCTTCGCGATCTGGCCGTCGGCAAACGCGCGCGTTCTGACCGAGGCGGCGACGGCGCCGAGGAAAATCGACGTGCTTCCCCCGACCGGGGGGAAAGGGACGTGCACGTGGAAAAGAGGCAGGAGGAGGATGAGGACGGAAGGGGTATGGGGAGGGCGATGATGAGGAGGAGGTGGAGAAGGAGGAGGAGGAGGAGGAGGAGAAGGAGGGGGGGGAAATAGAAGAAGAGGAAAAGATGGCAGAGGAGAGGGCGATACGAGGGTGTTTGCCATGGCCGGGAGGAAAGGGATAAGGGAAAGCTAAACAGATTATCATGTGGGGTCCTTCCGTCGGAGTAATTGTTTTTGGGTATTTTTGCGAAGGGCTGACGGCTGGTGCCGCCGACCCTGAAGAGGACCACGACGTCGGCGACGAAGTGGGCGGAGACGGAGGCCGTGGAATATGATGAGGGGGAGGCGAGGAGGAGGAGGAGGAGGAGGAGGAGGAGGAGGAGGCGGAGAAGGAGGAGGCAGGAGGAGGCAGGAGGAAAAGGAGGAGGAGGAGGAGGAGGAGGAGGAGGAGGAGGAGGAGGAGGAGGAGGAGGAGGAAGAGGAGGAGGAGGAGGAGGGAAGGAGGAGCGTGGAGATGAGGTTGGGAGCAGGAGGGGCGGAGGGGGGGAGGAGGGGGGAGGAGGTGGAGGAGGATGGTTGAGGAGGAGGAGGAGGAGGAGAGGAGGAGGAGGAGGAGAGGAGGAGAGGAGGAGGAGGAGGAGGAGGAGGAGGAGGAGGAGGAGGAGGAGGAGGAGGAGGAGGAGGAGGAGGAGGAGGAGGAGTTGAGTTGGGTATTATTTGAGTTTGTTGTTGTTGTTTTTGTTGTTTTTTTTCTCCCTCCAATGTTTTGTAACAAAACATCCGCCTGTAGGAGGACATGGCCGACCTACGCCTAGGCCGAAGAGTCGGTCTCTGCAAGGGGGGTCTAAGCAGTTTTTTAGGAGCGCGAGCAATGACATAAACATAACTCGGAGGTCCGCGCGGATTTCTCGGATCGGCGCTGGGGCCCCCTGGAGGCGCCTCCGGCGCTGAGGCCCCCTGGCGCGCTCCGCGCGCCACGGAAGGGGGTCCAGCGCGGATCCAAGAAATCCGCGCGGACCTCCGAGTTGCTATGTTTATGTCATGGTTCGTTCCCTTAAAACATCCGCCTGGATCCCCTTCGCAGGGACCGACTCTTCGGCCTAGGCTTAGGTCGGGCATGTCCTTCTACAGGCGGATTTTGGACGAGAAATATAAAACATTGAAACCATATTCAAAAATAATACAAACATGTTAGAAACATCGTCCCCATACGTTTTTTGACTATTTTTCGGCCCCCTGACTTCCAGGGAGACAGCCCGCGGCAGAAGGTGACGAGAGATCTTGGGCCCACGACCTCTCCCCTTCGCCCCTTGGTGGAGGCAGGTGGAGGGTTTCTCCGAAGGGCTTAGGAGACCTGTCCTCCTCCTCCTCCTCCTCCTCCTCCTCCTCCTCCTCCTCCTCCTCGGGTCGCCTATGGCCCTGGGGGAAACCGTGCAGAGGCAGGTGTCTTGGCCGTGCCGAGCGGCGGTTGGCCAAAGTAGCGGCAAGATGTCGAAACAAGGGAGGCTGCGGCTTTGGAAGGTGATCGTTCCCTACCTAGGCTCTGCCTAGAAGGGTTCTTACCCTGTATGCTTAAGGGGCCGGGCAGTGCTCCCCGCCCCGGGCGGTTTCCCCAGGATCCGCCCCGCGGTTCCCCCAGGATTCGCCCCTGCAGGATCCGCCCCGCTTAGCTTAGCTTAGCTTAGCTTATCTCATCTTAGCTTAGCTTAGCTGAGCTTAGCTTTGCCTAGCCTAGCCTAGCCTAGCCTAGCCTAGCCTAGCTTAGCTTAGCTTAGCTCAGCTTAGCTTAGCTTAGCTTAGCTTAGCTTAGCTTAGCTTAGCTTATCTCATCTTAGCTTAGCTTAGCTTAGCTTAGTTTAGCTTTAGCTTTAGCTTAGCTTTAGCTTTAGCTTTACCTCAACTTTAGCTTAACTTTAGCTTAGCTTTAGCTTAGCTTTAGCTTAGCGTTACCTCAGCTTTAGCTTAACTTTACTGCATGTCTAGCTTAGCTGTATCTTAGCTTCAGCTTAGCTTTAGCTTAGCTTTAGCTTAGCTTTAGCTTTAGCTTAGCTTTAGCTTAGCTTCAACTCAGCTTTAGCTTAGCTTTAGCTTAGCTTTAGCTTAGCTTTAGCTTTGGGTTAGCTTAGCTTTACTGTTACTACTAATGCTGCTTTCCTAGGGGCTCCAACTCCTAGGTAGGGTCGCACTGGGATGATTTTCTCATTCATTGTTTTGCCGATCGGCGCGGGCTCTCGCACCCCCCCTCCCCCCCCCTCGTCGAGTGGATCCTAGCTGTTTTTTGGCGCCTGTTTCGAGCAGGTGGAGTCTCTCCCACATGGGGCGCACTGCTGCAAACAATCGCAGTAAGCAGAGGTCCAGAGCCAGACCCCCCCATCCCTTCCCTTTCCGCCCACTGCCGACACGCCGAATATTAAAACACGTTCACAAGGGGCTCGCTGTTCCTCAGGTCCTCGGATTAGGGGAACAAGCAGTGGCATGAACATAAAAACTCGGAGGTCCGCGCGGATTTCTCAGATCGGCGCTGGGGTCCAGCGGGGGCCTCCGGCGCCGCCCCTGGCGCGCTCCGCGCGCCAGGGAGGGGGGTCCAGCGCCGATCCGGCAAATCCGCGCGGACCTCCTAGTTTTTATGTTTATGCCACTTTTTGTTCCCCTATTGGATGGCTGTGTCTCCAGCGTTCCTCGTATACCCCGGCGCGTTTGTGTCGAGAAGGGGATGCGTTCCCGAGTCAGCGATCCCGAGGCTGCAGTCCCGAGGTGGCCCCGTTTGCGAAGACAGCGCTGGGGCCGGCCCTCGCACTTCGGATCCCGGAGGCCTCTTGGAGCGTCTTGGGTGGCTCGGGGAGCTTCTTCGGGCCTCTTGGGGGTCTCCTGGGAGCCGCTTGGAGGCCTCTCGAGCGCCTCCTGGGGCCTCCTGGGGCCTCCCTGGCGCCTCTTGGGGCCCTCTTGAAGCGCTATTGGGAACCGTGGGAGCGCTCTAGGAGCCATCTTGGAGGACATCGATCAAACAAGAGGGGGCCTCTTTGGTATAGGCTTGGACCAAGTGTGGGCAACTCTTGATCTTGAGTCGGGCACGTCCCTCTACAGGAGGAACATTCAAGAATTCAGAAAAATAGTCGGGTAACGATTTTTCGTACTCTTTTGTCTATTTTCCATGTATAGCGTTTTTTTTCTTGTTTTAAAGTTGTTCTCCAAAATCCGCCTGTAGGAGAACATGCCCGACCTGAGTCCAGGCCTCCGGGGCGCCGCGCTGTGATCAAATTGCGAAGTCGTCGGATGCCTTAGGAGACCGATGGAGGAAGAGGGGGGGCGAGGAGGGAGGAGGAGGACGACCCGAAATCCGGCAGCCCACAAAAGACGTACGCGCCCGACCACGTACATGAACACGGCCCCCTAGTCCGCGAGAGCAGCCGCGTGATACTAAAATTCTTCACGCTTCGCGTATCCCCACCAGCCCATCTCAAAACAGCAACTCTTGCGAAACATGAGGCCTCGTGGTGCCTCCTGGGGACCTCTTGTGGGCCATATGGGGATATCTAGGGGCCATCTGGTGGACCTCTGGGGGCCATCGTGGGGGGCTTGTATGAGCGCTGCCCGTCATCCTGGTGTGACTCGTTCGGGCTCCTCGTGGTGTGAGTCGTTCGAGGCCCGCGTCGTGGTGTGAGTCGTTCGGGCTCCTCATGGTGTGAGTCGTTCGGGCGGCTCGTCCTGGTGTGAGTCGTTCGGGCCCCTCCTTGTGGTGTGAGTCGTTCGGGCTCTTCGTGGTGTGAGTCATTCGGGCCCCTCGTCCTGGTGTGAGTCGTTCGGGCTCCTCGTGGGGCCTCTTGGGGCCCTCTTGGAGCCTCTTGGGGCCTCTTGGGGGCCTCTTGGGGGACTCTTGGCGGCCTCTTGGGAGCCTCTTGGGGGCTCTGGGGGCCTCGTGGGGGCCTCTTGGGGGCCTGTTGGGAGCCTCTGGGGGCCTCTTGGGGGCCTCTTGGAAGCCTCTTGGAGGCCTCTTGGGAGCCTCCTGGGGGCATCTTGGGGCCTCTTGGGGGCCTCTTGCGACCTCCTCAGAAGCGCAAATGAGCGCTACCCCCTGCGAAGGACAAAATGAGCCCAAAACCTTCATAAATCAATGATTTTGAGAACAAGGAAGAGGAGCGCTGCCCCCTCAGAAGGCCAAAATGGGGCCGAAACCGTAGTCAAATCAATGATTTTGGCTTCACAGAAGAGGAGAGGGACTTAAGTGCGTCCCCCCGTCGGGGGCAGAATCCTCGTGAGGGGTGTCGTTTTTTTAGCCCTCCCAGGAGTCGAAAAAGACCCCTCCAACGACCCGCGGAACTCCCTCTCCAGGCCCAGGGGGAGGGGGGAGGGGGAGGGGTAAACCCCTCCCCGAAGGGGAAGAAGGGGGGTTGGGGGGTTGAGGACAGAGAGAGCTCTCTAAACCACTCACGCCCAAAGGGCTGGTGTGATTTTCGCGCAATGCGTACTTTCGAAACCAACGTGGATTCATGTACGTGTCCGTCCCAAGAGAGCCCCAAGAGGGCCCTGGGAGGCCTCCAAGAGGGCCGAAGAGGGCTCCGAGATGGCCCCAAGTCGGCCCAAGCCCCCAAAGACGGCCCAAGAGGCCTCCAGAACGACCCAAGAGCCTCCCGAGACGACCCCCAAGACGGCTTGAGGAGGCAAACTGTATTGATTTTCCGCAGGTGTCTATTGTTTTTGTGTGTTATGTTTTTTTTTGTTCGGGCCAAGATCGGCCGAAGACGGATCTGAGGGCCTCCGAGATTGCCCCAGGGAGGCATAGGAGGCCCCAAAGAGGGCCCAAGAGGGCCCCAAGAGAGCCTCAAGACGGCCCAAGCCCCCCAAGACGGCCAAGAGGCCCCCAAGACGGCCCAAATACCACAGGCGGGGACCAGACCACATTGGTGTGCAGCAAATGCATGGACCTCGCAGTGCACTGCGGCGAGTGTTGCTGCGCCGCGCCGCGTGCCGCAGCACGTGCGAATGAGACAGAAGGGACGTGTTCTAGGCACTATAGGCCTGAAGCAACTTGCGTGATGATGATGATGATGATGGTGATGATGATGCTGATGATGATGCTGATGATGATGATGATGATGATGATGATGATGATGATGATGAGGATGAGGATGATGATGATGATGGTGATGATGATGATGCTGCTGATGATGCTGCTGCTGCTGGTGCTGATGATGAGGATGATGATGATGCTAATGATGATGCTGATGCTGCTGGTGATGATGCTGATGCTGCTGATGATGATGACGATGCTGATGACGATGTTGATGATGCGGCGGATGGTGATGTTACTGGTGATGGTGACGGTGATGATGCCAATGATTGTGTGATGAGGATGATGATGACGATGCTGATGGTGCTGATGATGACGATGGTGCTGATGACGAAGATGATGGAAATGATGCTCATTATGACGATGCTGATGCGGATGGTGGTGATGATCATTATGATGATGCTGCTGGTGGTGGCGATGCTGATGGTGATGATTCTGGTGGTGGTGATGGTGATGACCACAGTAATGCTGCTGCTGATGAGGATGAGGATGATGATGATGATGATGATGATGATGATGATGAGGGTGATGATGGTGATGATGATGATGATGATGGTGATGATGATGATGATGATGATGATGATGGTGATGGTGATGTTGGTGGTGCTGGCGACGAAGGTGGTGATGTCTGTGATGGTGATGAGGCTGGTGGTTGGTGTGGTAATAATGTTGGTGATATTGATGATGGTGATGATGATGCTGGTGGTGGTGGTGGTGGTGGTGGTGGTAGGGCTGATGGTGATGATGGTGGTGGTGGTGATGGTGATGAAGGGGGGGGAGGAGGGGGAGGAGGAGGAGGAGGAGGAGGAGGAGGAGGAAGAGAAGGAGGCAGAGGCGGAGGCGGAGGCGGAGGTGGAGGAGGAGGAGGAGGAGGAGGAGGAAAAATAATAATACTATGAATACGAATAATATGAATAATAATACGAAGAAGAAGACGAATATTAAGAATACGGAAACGAAGAAGAAGCATACTACTAACAATAATGATAAGAAAAATACGAATAGTAATATGATGAGTAATAACAAAAAGAATAATAGTAAGAAGGAGACGAAACATAATAATAATACATAGAAGAACAATACTACTACTAATAAGACTAAAAAGAATACTAATACTAATAAGAAGAAGACTAGTAATAATACAAAGAAGAAAGGTAAGGAAACTAATGATACTAGCAATGAAATTACTAATCATACTAATAATACTAATAATAATAAATAATACTAATACTACTACTACTAATAATAATAATAATACTAATACTAATAATAATAATAATAATAATAATAATAATAATAATAATATTGATACTAATAATAATAAGAGGAGGAGGAGGAGGAGGAGGAGGAGGAGGAGGAGGAGGAGGAGGAGGAGGAGGAGGAGGAGGAGGAGGACCAGGAGGACCGCTGTGCAAACCCAAGACCCATTAGTGATATTGTAATGACCGTCCTTACAAGTTCCCTCTTCACAGGCCCCATACGATGATTCGTTTTCACTGAGGGAAGCGCCCCAAATTCTGAACATCCTGAACTGTGCCAGGACACCATTCCTGGGATTTCAACGCCGCGAGTCACCGTAACTGTTGCATTTCGACGATTCTGAATCGTGCCAGAATTCCATTCCTGGGAATTCAGCACCGCGAAATAACGGAATCGTTACGCCCTGACAATCCGACATCGAAACCGTCATAACCTCTGAAAGCGAATTTGCCCGGTGGTGGGGCGAAAACCACATTTTGAAAAGGAACCGCCCTTCATCCGTACAACTTTTGCATTCAGAAACATCGAATGTGCGCGGCGCTCAGGCGAGAGCCAAATTTTGACAAGGAGCCGTCCTCCAGCCGTGCAACTTGTTTTTACGAATTTGCGCGGCGCTAAGGTGAGAGCCACATTCAGATTCCGATCCGTGAAGCTCTTTGCAAGCTGGCAAGCTTTTATAACACATGCGTGCGGCGCTAGGGCCAGAACCACATTTCGAAAACGGCCCGCCCTCCATCCGTGAAGCTCTTGCAAATATTCAGCGTCAGTAAAATTAGATTTTGAGGAAGTCTCAGGCGAGACGCCCGGACAGCCCTACAGACACGCCTCATGAGGAAAAGGATGGGGAGCAAACGCAACAACGCGATGACGAAGGGGTGGAGGAGGAGGAGGAGGAGGAGGAGGAGGAGGAGGAGGAGGAGGGGAGGAGGAGGAGGAGGAGGAGGAGGAGGAGGAGGAGGAGGAGGAGGAGGAGGAGGAGGAGGAGGAGGAGGAGGAGGAGGAGGATGAGGAGGAGGATCAGGGCGGCGGCGGCGGCGACCCCCGTCTTGCGAGGTGGTGGGCGCGTGGTCTGCGCCTGGAGGGGCGGGGCGGCCACCCCCGCGGGTGCGCCTTCGACCGGGGAGCTCGGCGTGTGCTCGGCGACCCCGCCAGCAGTCGTGGGCGAAGCAAATATCCGTCTCCACGGCCTTGCATGCTGGGCCCCTGGGCCTCGACCCCGTGTACACGGGGCGTTTTTTCGCGGATGCCCCGCGCTGGACGTGTGTCCATGCGACCGCGTATCAATGGGTCACGCCCCAGAATTTCCAGACCGCGGGGGGTGGATTGCGACCGCGTGTCCACGGGATCGCGCCCCAGAATCCAGACCTCAGGGGGGCGTGGACGTGAATACGCTCGCCGCCCGTGGTGCAAGTCCTTTGGTCCTCCTGCCGCCTCTCCCATTGCTACCCCTCGTCCTTGCCTCCTCCTCGCGCGAGTGTGTGTGTGGGCTTGAGTGTAGGTCCGAAGGCACCCTGGGGGCAGTCAGGCCCCGGAAGCCGGCAGCGGCCCCCCCGGGGTGCCCGGTGACGAGCCCAGCGACCGGCAGTGTCCCGGCTCGTCTTGCTTGCGTGGGTAAGGTTCACGTGGCTTGGGCCCGAGGCGTTGCGACTCGGGTTGGTCCGCGACACCCCAGTCGTCACCTTCTCCTCCTCCTCCTCCTCCTCCTCCTCCTCCTACCCCCCCCTCCTCCTCCTCCTCCTCCTCTTCCTCCTCCTCCTCCTCCTCCTCCTCCTCCTCCCTCCTCCTCCTCCTCCTCCTCCTCCTCCTCCTCCTCCTCCTCCTCCTCCGCCTCCTCCGCCTCCTGAAGCCAGACGTTATCTCTTTTACATGGCCAGTGGAAGCGCTTGCGAGAATGTCTCAGGGCCTCGTGTGCACAACATCGCTTCCTTACGGTGCCACCACGGGGCCGAATCGCTCAGGCCGGTCCCAGAGGCGCTCCAGAGGGGTTCCCAGACCGTCCAAGAGCGCTCCAAGACGGCCTCAGTGGGTCCCGAGACGGCCCATGAGAGCCCGAAGCCTTCCGGGGGGGCTCTACGACGATCCGAGAGGCCGCAAAGACGCCCCAAGAGGGCCCCGAGCGCACGCCAAAGAGGCACAAATCGTCAAATTCCCATGGGAAAACATCTATTTCCAGCATGCCCTCCTCGTGTGCTCCTCAGCGGCCCAGGACACGCCAAGAGGCTTCCCAAATCGCCCCAAGAAGACGCCAGCGGCCCCTAAGAGGGCTCCAAGACGGCCCAGAAGAGCCCAAAGACGACGCCAGAGAGCCCTGAGAACCTCAAGACTGCCCCAAGAGAGCTCCGATGGAGGCCCCAAGAGGCTCCCAAGACGGCCTCAGGCAGCCTCAAGAAAGCTCCGTCCAAGAGGGTCCAAGGCCTCCCAGACGCCCCGTGACGGCCCAAAAAGGCCCCAAGACGTCCCAAAACGCTTCCAGAGCAGCCTAACAGAACCTCAGAATGGCCAGAAAAAGACCCCCACAAGGACCACCAAGCAGGCCCAGAGACGCCCACTAAAAGAGCGATCGGTGAAGTACAAAGCTCTTCTCACCAAGGCTCCCCAGAGCGAGCCGCAGCGTGGAGAGCTCTCCCAGGCACAGCTCCCAGGAGCGAGCGGTGACGTGACCAGCCCTTCACACAGGGGCTCTCAAAAGCGAAGGGCGCCATGAGCCATCTCGGGCCGATTCCTGAATCGCCCCTTTCGTTTCCGTGCCCGCGCAGGTCTCGCCGCTTGCTATGGAAGTCGTCCTCAGGCTAGGTCTTCCAGGCCGTGGACGAAGTCCACGGGTTCGCCCTAGTCGGCTACAACGCTGGGATCATCGCGTGCGAAAAGGGTGACCAGTGGCAGCAGGCGTTGGCGCTGCTCAGCCAAGTTTAGGAGGCGAATTTGGATCCCGACGTTTTTTGTTTTTTTTTTCTTTTCCCCCTCTCTCTCTCTCTCGATATTATATATATATATATGTATATGTATATGTATATGTATATGTATATGTATATGTGTATATATATATATATATATACACATACATAACGGCGCACCGGGTCTGGGGGCCCAGGGCCGCGACCACGACCACAAATGTGTGTGCCCAGGCTCTTGGGGCGTCCCTGAGGACGGCGCACCGGGTCTGGGGGCCCGGGGCCGCGACCACGACCACAAATGTGTGTGCCCAGGCTCTTGGGGCGCCCCTGAGGCCCTCAAAACGCTCCGGGAACGCGCCAAGAAAACCCGAAGACGCCCCAAGACGGACCCACGACCACGACCACAAATGTGTGTGCCCAGGCTCTTGGGGCGTCCCTGAGGCCCTCAAAACGCCCCGGGAACGCGCCAAGAGAACCCGAAGACGCCCCAAGACGGACCCAAGACACTCAAAGGCCGCTCCAAGATGCCCAAGATGGCCCCCAAGATACCTCCAAAGGCCTCGCAGACGCTCTAAGAAGCCCCCGAGACGCCCCCCAGGACGTCCCCAAGAGGCAAAAATAGCCCCATTCCCTTCGCAAAACGCACATTTTTAGCATATTGATTGTTTTCGCTGTCGTACCGTTCTTGACGACATCAGAGGTCCCCAAGACCGCCCCAAGACGGCCCAGGAGGCGCCCCCGAGAGCCCCAAGACGGCCCAAAAGAGCCCCAGGACGGACCACGAGGCGCCCAAGACGGTCCAAACGGGCCCCCAAAGGCGCCCAAGAGAAGCCCAAGATTGGGAAATCCAACCGACAATTCGAGCTTTCCGCCCAAAGAGGCGCCTGGGAGGCCCCAAGAGGCCCCGAAGAAGCCCCAAGAGGCCTCCAAGAGGCCACCCAGACGCCGCAAGAAGGCCCCACTAGGACCCCCGAGAGAGCCCTGAGAGCCAAAAACTGATTATTTTCCGTAGATGTTCGATGACTTTGGTCACCTCGCCTTCTCGGGTTCCCGACGCTCGAAAACAGCCCAAGAGGCCCCCAAGATCGCCCCAAGGAAGCCCACGAAGCCCCCAAGAGGACGCCAGGACTACCCAAGAGAGCCCCAAAACGGCCCAGGAGGCGCCCAGCACGCCCAGGAGGACCCCAAAACGGCCCCACGAGGGACTCCAGAACGGAAGCCCGAACCGACCATTCGAGCATTCTGCCCCAAGAAGCCCGGCGGCCCCAGACGGTCTCGAGACACCCCCAAGACGCCCTCCAGGGGTCTCTGGCGACGCATGATGTGTTCAAACTGCCCCGGAGGCCCGCAAGAAGCCCAAAGAGGCGTTTAAGATGCCGCCCAAGAGCGCCCCGAAAGGGCAACATCGTTGATTTCCTTTGTTTTTTGTCATAGGTTTTTTCCATTATCGCTGTTTCGTGTTTCAGGCGCTAAAGCACTTCCCAAGAGGCTCCCAAGACCGTTTCAAGACGGCCCGATAGGCCCCCAAGAAGGCCCCAAGACGGCCCAAGAAAGCCCCGAGACGGCCCAAGAGCCGCCCGAGACGGCGCAAGAGGGCCCCAAGAAGGCCCCAAGAGGGGCCCAAAAGAGGGAACGCGAACTGAAAAATCAAGCTCTCCGCCCCAAGATGCCCCCAAAAGGCCCCGAACAGCTCCCAGGAAGCCCCCAAGAGGCCCCAAGAGGCCCTCAAGAGGTCCCAAGAGGCCCCCAAGAAGCTTCCAAGAGGCCCCAAGAGGCCCCCAAGAAGCCCAAAAGAGGCTTCAAGAGACCCCAAGACGGCACCCAAAAGGCTTCAAAACTCTTTCTGAGAGGCCCCCGAAGACATGCCAAGAAGGTCTCATGACGACTTCAAGAAGCAGTCCAGGATGCTCCGAGGAGGCCCCAAGAGGCTCCCAAAAGAGCCCAAGAGGCCCCGAAGAGGCCCCCAAGCAGCCCCAAAATCCCCCAAGGAGATGTACAGGGGGCCCCAAGATTGCCTAACAGTGCCCTCAGTGTGGCCCCCGGGAGTCCCCCGGGAGGCTTCCGGATTGCCTCAGTGTGGCCCCAGGCGCCCTCAAGTCGGGCCTCCACGCAGCCAAGACGGCCAATGACGGTTTCAGATTGCAGAACATCACATTCCGATTGCCCGGAGAGCCCCGACGATGCTCCCAAGGGCCAAGACGCCCCCCCAAGAAACACCCAAGAGGTGCCTTCAACAGCAAATTGAGGAAGCACGGAGAACCCCCCAGAAGCCTTTCAGATGCTCCCACGAAGACCCAAGAGGCCCCCAAGAGGCCTTCAGGAGGCACGACTATGTCACGCGCCTGTGCTTGATAGCGCTGTCCAAGGTCTTCCAGCGCCCCCCCCGGGCTGGGCTAGAACTTGAGCGCGCGCGATGGTTCAAATATATGTATATATGAATATATATATATATATATATATATATATAGATGTATATTACAATACCGGGCACTGCGCATGCCAGGTGTGGTAATTGACTGTGCCCGCAGGGCCTTCGGCGGCGGCGCCTCCGCGAGGCCTCCCAGGCGGCCCAGGAAGGAGGCCCCCACAAGGCTCCATCAGGCTCCCAGATGGCCTCCCAGAAGGCCACGGGGACGCAACACTACGGACAGTATCGAGGTTTTCCCCATACTTCCTCTGGCAATCGTTTTTCTGGCCACAGGACGGAAAAAACCGGCCAGAAACGCCGGGTTCGCCGTAAAAATTGGCCTCGGGGTGCGACAGGAAGAAATTATTTATAAGGAAAGGAATGGATGAGGATGATGATGAGAAGGAGGAGGAGGACAACACATATTATTATTATTACTAGTAGTATTGTTATTATTATCATTATTATTTTTATTATTAGTATTAATAATAACCGTTTTAATTATTAGTATTATTAATATTTTATCATTATTATTAGCAATAGTAATAATACGAAATAACAAACTAGTACACATCATATTAGTATTAAGAATAAGAAGACGAGCAATAATGATACTATTACTAGTAATAATAAGAAGAGAATTTTCAGAAGAAGAAGCAGCAGCAGGAGATTTCAGAATGAGGAGCAGCAGCAGAAGCCAAAGGAGGAGGACGGACCAATCACGAGCATGAGGATCATGATGAGGAGGAGGAGGCGGAGGAGGAGGACGAGTCAAGCAGGAGGAGGAAGAGGAGGGATGAGGACAAAGAAGACGATGAGGAGGAGGAGGAGGAGGAGGAGGAGGAGGAGGAGGAGGAGGAGGAGGAGGAGGAGGAGGCGGAGCTGCTGCTGTTGCTACTGCCCATGCCCATGGATCTTCTGCCGCTCATACTGCTCGCGCTGTTCTGGGCGCAGTCATACTCATCAAACGAACAGCCCATCCAGCACGGGCACTCTGGCCACTGTCATTCGACGACGGTCGTCCACGTACCAGGCCTAGTCAGCTACAACGCTGGGGCCAGCGCATACGAGAAGGAGGGGCAGCGACAGCGAGCTATGGCACTGCTCAGCGAGATGCGCGAGGCGAAACTGGAACCCAATATTGTCAGTCACAGCGCCGGGGTCGGCGCGTGCGAGATGGGGGTACATCGGCAGCGGTGCCGGAGGTGGTGGAATTGCAGGCGTCGGATGAGGCGGAATTGGAATTACTGGTCGTCACATACAAAGTGGGGATCAGCGCGTGCAGTGAGAGTGGGCTTTGGAGCTGCTCAGCGGCATGTGAGAGGCAATCTTGGAGCCCAGCGTTATCAGCCACGGCGCTGGGATCAGCGCGTGCGAGAAGGGGTCGCAGTGGCAGCAGGTTTTGGCGCTGCTCACATCAGGAAGGATCATTTGGAGCTGAATACCATCAGTTGCAATGCTGAGGTCAGCGCGTGCGAGAACACGGGCCGTGGCAGCGAGCATTATCCGTGCTCAGCGACATGTGGGATACGACATTGGAGGCCAACGCCATCAGCTACACCGCTGGGATCAGCGCGTGCGAGAAAGTGCTGGAGGAGGAGGAGGAGGATGGTGTGTCTCTCCATGTGCATTCCATCCTGCATTGTGCTGGAGACTGCTTTGTCGGTTGTTTTCAATGTGTGCAGAGAAACTCGGACCAGATAGTGTAGACTGGTTGGCTGTGTGCCTGGTGTACTCTCCGACCAGACCCGATCAACATTCGAATTGGTGAACACTTATCTCTTCTTGAGACTGTGTTGCAGCGGTAAGCTTCGCATGACCATATTGTTGACGCCTCGACCTTGCGCTCGCACGGCTGGTAAATGAAACGGATGACGTCCTCGGATGTCTCTTGTCTCCTGTTGCACAAGCAGGGCACAACACGTAAAAGCATTTCGATCCCCGAGGATCGAAGAGACGGAGGAGGAGGAGGAGGAGGAGGAGGAGGAGGAGGAGGAGGAGGAGGAGGCAGGAGGAAGGAGGAGGAGGAGGAGGAGGAGGAGGAGGGGAGGAGAGGAGGGGAGGCGGAGGCGGAGGCGTGAGGCGGCGGAGGAGGAGAGGAGGAGGAGGAGGAGGAGAGGAGGAAGGAGGAGGAGGAAGCGGCGGCGGAGCGGAGGAGGAGGAGGAGGAGGAGGTAGGAGGAGGAGGAGGAGGAGGAGGAGGAGGAGGAGGAGGGGAGGACGGATGAGGAGGAGGAGGGGGAGGAGGAGGAGGAGGAGGATGGAGGAGGAGGAGGAGGAGGAGGAGGAGAGGAGTAGAGGAGGAGCAGGAGGAGGAGGAGGAGAGGAGGAGGAGGAGGAGGAGGAGGAGGATGAGGAGGAGCGATGAGGGAAGAGGAGGAGGAGAGCGAGGGAGGAGGAGGAGGAGGAGGAGGAGGAGGAGGGAGGAGGAGGCAGGAGGAGGAGGAGGAGAGGAGGAGGAGGAGGAGGAGGAGGAGGAGGAGGAGGAGGAGGGAGGAGGAGGGGGAGGAGGAGGAGGAGGAGGAGAGGAGGAGGGAGGAGGAGGAGGAGGAGGAGGAGGAGGAGGAGGTGGAGGAGGAGGAGAAGGAGGAGGAGGAGGAGGAGGATGAGGAGCGGAGGCGGAGGCGGAGGCGGAGGCGGAGGCGGAGGCGGAGGCGGAGGCGGAGGCGGAGGAGGAGGAGGAGGAGGAGGAGGAGGAGGAGGAGGAGGAGGAGGAGGAGGAGGAGGAGGAGGAGGAGGAGGAGGAGGAGGAAGAAGAGGAGGAGGAGGAGGAGGAGGAGGAGGAGGAGGAGGAGGAGGAGGAAGAGGAAGAGGAAGAGGAAGAGGAAGAGGAAGAGGAAGAGGAAGAGGAAGAGGAATACTAATAATAATAATAATAATAATAAGAAGAATACTACGACGACTAAGAAGAATAATAAGAATAATAAGCAGAAGCAGAAGAATAATAATAAGACGAAGACGAATACGAAGAAGAAGACGAACAATAAGAATACTAATAATAAGAAGAATAATAAGACTACGAATAATACGAAGAAGAGGAAGACGAATCATAATAAGAATAAGAATAAGAATAATACTAATAATAATAAGAAGAAAAAGAATAATACTAAGAATAATAAGAATATTAATAATAATAAGAAGAAGATGAAGAAGAAGACGAAGAAAAACAATAATAATAAGACGAATAAGAATAAGAAGAAGACTACGAAGAAGAAGACGAATAATACTAATAATAATAATAATAAGAATAATAAGAAGAAGAAGACGAAGAAGAATAATACTAACACTAAGAAGAATAATAATACTAATAATAATAATAATAATAATAAGAAGACGAAGAATATTAATAATAATAATAAGAATAATAATAAGAATAATAATAATACTAAGAAGAAGAAGAATAAGAATAATAATAAGAATAATAAGAAGAATCATAATAAGAAGAAGAATAATACTAATAAGAATAATAAGACGAGCAATAACAATAATAAGAAGAAGAATAAGAAGACGACTAAGAATAATACTAATAAGAAGAGGAAGAATAATAAGAAGACCAATAATAATAAGAAGAATAATAATAAGAAGAATAATAATAAGAATAAGAAGAAGAATAATAATAAGAAAAAGAATAATACTAATAAGAATAATAATAATAAGAATAAGAAGAATAAGAATAAGCATAATAATACTAAGGATAAGAAGAAGAATAATAATAAGAAGAAGAATAAGAAGAGGAGGAGGAGGAGGAGGAGGAGGAGGAGGAGGAGGGAGGGGGGAGGGGGAGGGGGGGGGGAGGGGCGAGGGGGAGGGGGGAGGAGGAGAGGAGGAGGAGGAGGAGGAGGAGGAGGAGGAGGAGGAGGAGGAGGAGGAGGAGGAGGAGGAGGAGGAGGAGGAGGAGGAGGAGGCGGAGGAGGAGGAGGAGGAGGAGGGAGAGGAGGAGGAGGAGGAGGAGGAGGAGAGGAGGAGGAGGAGGAGGAGGAGGAGGATGAGGAGGAAGCGGACGCAGATTCTCAGAGCCATCTTGTGGTCTTCTGGCGGTCCTCTTAGGGTCCTCTCGGGGCTCTCTCGCGGCCTTCTTGGGGCCCTCTTGGGGGCTATTTTGGAGGGTCTCGAGATCCTTTGGGGGCTCTTTTGGGGGTCTTGGGGCCTTCTTGGAACCCTCTTGGGAGGCCTCTTGGGGTCATCGTGGAGGGCGTGGGTCCTCGATTTCCCTTGCCCCACTCGGGAGGAGGAGAAGAAGGAGGAGGAGGAGGAGGAGGAGGACGAGGAGGAGGAGGAGGAGGAGGAGAAGGAGGAGGAGGAGGAGGAGGGGCAGGACTACTTGCTGACGCCAGTCATGGTCTTCGATCTGGTCAGCGTGCTGCCCTTTGTGCTCCGGCCCTTCGAATCCTAGCCGCCTGGGCCGACGCCGCGGCCTCGACTCCGGCGGAGAGGGCGTGGAGGTTGAACCAAATTTGTCGGAGGAGAATGGGAGGAGGAGGAGGAGGAGGAGGAGGAGGAGGGGGAGGAGGAGGAGGAGGAGGGGGATGATGATGATGATGATGATGATGATGATGATGATGATGATGATATGATGATGATGATGATGATGATGATGATGATGAGAGAGGAGGAGGAGGAGGAGGAGGAGGAGGAGGAGGAGGAGGAGGAGGAGGAGGAGGAGAAGAGGAGAAGAGGAGGAGGAGGAGGAGGGGGAGGAGGAGGGGTAGGAGGAGGGGGAGGAGGAGGAGGTCGAGGAGGGCGTCTTCTTCGCTCCTCTCGGAGGCCTCTTTCTGTTCGGTCTGTGCTGCGGCGCGCCCTGCCGCTGCCCGACTGCCGTCTGACTGACCCTCCTGGGGCCGTTGTCCAGAGAGTTTCGGTTGGTCTTTTGGAGGGGGGGGGGGGCCGGAGGCTTCCTCCCTGTCTCTCCTCCACCTCGCCCTCTCGCCCTCCTCTGCATTTCTCCCTGTTCTCCTCCTCCTCCTCCTCCTCCTCCTCCTCCTCCTCCTCCTGTTGGATATTTTTGTGCATTCTTGGGGAGGGTACCCATCGAATGCTCCTTATTTTGGCTGATGGAGGTACCCTTTCGAATCGTTTTCAAACTGCGGCTCTCGCCTCAGCTCGACGAAGAAAAAACGGCATAAGCATAAACTTTTGGCGCTCTGCGCGGATTTCTTGGATCTGCGCTGGGCCCCCCCGGCGGCGCCTCTGGCGCCGCCCCTGGCGCGCTCCGCGCGCCAGGGAGGGAGGCCCAGCGCAGTTCCAAGAAGTCCGCGCGCAGCGCCAAACGCTTATGTTTATGCCGTTTCCCTGCTTCAATGATCAGCGCCGCGCGCATCCGTGTTGACATTCTACACCAGTCACGAGGATGGAGGCCGGCACGTGTTTCGAAGTGCGATCCTCGACGCGGCGCCGCGCGCATGGTTTGTCAACGCGTCGAGTATGGAGGCGACACTTTCTCAACGTGCGGCTCTCGCCGCAACGCCGCGCGGAGGTGATGCGCCATTCTGTTCGCAGCTGCACGAGCGGAGGACGGCTCCTCTTCAACCTGGGGCTACGCTTAAGTCGGGCGTGTCCTTCTGCAGGAGGAAGAGTCAAAGATAAACAAAGGTAGTCTGGGGACGATTGTTTTTTTTGACCATGTTGGAACATCGTTCGACCATTTCTTATGTTTTGTGCAGGATCCCCCTGTAGGGGGACATGCCCGACCTAAGGCTACGCCCGAGACTTCGGGAGGCTGAACCGGGTGTAGCCGCTGCAGGGGTGGACGGGCCGTGCCTTTGTGACCTTGGGACTGCGTGTGAAGCGTCCTGCATCTCCACTGCCAGATGTGTCTCTGCGTGCGCCGGCTGCACGGGCGAGGGCCGGCCCCGCTCCAAGAAGGGGGCTCTCGCCCGCATGCCTGGCCCGAGCGGCGCTCATCCTTCGAGGGGTCCAACTCTTGCGGTGATGAAGATGCAGGGACTGGTGAGGAGGGGGTTTTCGGGGGGGGCGCGCCGCATTGTAGCATCGTTGGTGCATTCTGGGTTCACTCTGGTCCTCCTATTCCGCTTCCTTCGTCGTCCGCCCCGACCGAAAGTGTCCTCCTCCCCGCCGGGAGTATGCTTGACGCTTCGCGTATCCCCACCAGCCTTGGCTGGTGTCGGCCCCTACTGATGACCGGAAGGTTCCAGTGGGTCTCTCGCTACATTGCCTACCTTACGGTACCTGGACCTTGGGTTCGGCAAGTGTGGCTCTGTACGCTCGTTGGCCGACGTTCTCCTGCATGGACTTCGCTTTCAAGTGTTACAGGTTTTACTGCCGTTTGCAGTCTTGTCGGTGATGAGGTTGCCCCTCTTCACTCTTGCGCCGACACGATGTTTTGGCATATGTGTCGCCTACTTCACGGATGTCGTCTGGGTGTGCCTGTCGGTCTAGTTCGTCTCTGGCGGTGCTGTTTGCCTGACTCACACCGAGCGATCGACCTCTGCGTGTTTATGGTTGCGCCGCCGCGCCATTTTGGCTGCACTTATTTGCTGGTCGCCACCGGGATTTCCAACGCCACCGGGTTTGGGAGTATCGTTTCTGGCTCTCCTTCTGAGTGGCTGCCCGCTCGCTCGCTTCGCTTTCCTTTCTTTTCCTGCTGCCTAGTCGCGGCCCGACTAGTGTTCGGACGGCTGTCGACCCGCCTTACGAGCCTGTTGACCAATAAGTATCCCCAGCAGCCGCTTTCTTTCTCCTCTGTCTGTTCGTTCGCCGTTTCTCGTCGCCTCGCTCTCTTCCCTTGTGTCTCTTGTTCGTTCTTGCCCCCGCCGCGTAGTTCTCGCCACCGTTGTGGCCCTTTTCCTGCGTGCTGCCTGTGACAGACTGGCTTGCGCTCTTCGCACGACTTTCCTGACGGCGCGCGGTTGGACCGCGACGCTCGCGAGCAAAACAGTATCCCCACCAGCTCATCCAGAAACGATGCCCAGTTAAGTTGCTTTGGCCAGGGCATTGTAGAAACATGCGGTGGAACATTTTTTTGGATCAGCCCGGTCAGACACAAAACGAGGACTAGAACGTGCAGGAGGATGCGGATGAAGGCGATGAGGGCGATGAGGAGGACGACGCGGAGGACAAACACCGAGGAGGACGACGAGAAGGAGGATAAGGAGGAAGAGGAGGAGGGCGAGGAGGAAGATGACGAAGGCGAGGAGGAGGAGGAGGAGGAGGAGGAGGAGGAGGAGGAGGAGGAGGAGGAGGAGGAGGAGGAAGAGGAAGCGGACGCAGATTCTCACAGCCATCTTGTCGTCTTCTGGCGGTCCTCGTAGGGTCCTCTCGGGGCTCTCTCGCGGCCTTCTTGGGGCCCTCTTGGGGGCTCTTTTGGACGGTCTTGGGGTCCTTTGGGTTTTTTTTGGGGGGTCTTGGGGCCCTCTTGGAACCCTCTTGGGAGGCCTCTTGGGGTCATCGTGGAGGGCGTCGATCAAAAAAGGGGGGTCCTCGATTTCCCTTGCCCTACTCGGGTCATCAACATTGCCTCTTGGGGCTCTATTGGGGCGACCTTGGGGCGCTCGTTGGTGCTCTTGGGACCATCTTGTTTTTTTTTTTTTGGTCCCTCTTGGCTCTGTGGGGCGGAAGCGACAAAACGGGAAGGCACAAATCATTTATGTTTCACACGTGTTTGAAGGATCTCGGCGTCTTGGTCGGGTCCTCGGGGGGCTCCGAGAGCACTTGGAACCGTCGTGTGGCCCCCTTGGGGCTTCTTGGAGGCATGTCGGAAGCTATCTTGAGCCATCGTCGGCTATCTTGTGCCACCTTGGAGGCCATCTTGGAGCATCGGGTGCCCTCTTGGAGCTACCTTGGGCAGAACAGGGGCCCCCTGACAAACATGGCGCCCCCCCAAACAACAAGAAACCTCAGGGAGGGGGAGGGGGGTCCTGCCTCCCCGAAGGAGAGGGGTTTTGGAAGAGGCAAGACAGACACCGTCAGACCACTTCAGCGACGCAAAACAACGGGGTCGTCTAGGTCGCGCGTGAGCGCCCTCGTCTCAAAAGTAGCGTGCCGCGCCGGCGGCTTGCGTGAGCCACCGCGTAAGGTCGCTGCGTTACCCCGCGTAAGGCCGGTTTTGATCGTGGCTCACCAGATTACGCGCAGAGGGCTGGTGGGATTCTCCTCTCCCGTCCCGATATCATTAGGTCGGCATGTCCACCGCAGGCGGATGTTGGACGACAAATTCAAAATAGTCAAACATGCCTTAAAATAGTCAAAGAATTCTCAACACATCGTCCCCTGACTATTCTTTGACAATTTTGAATGTTCCTCCTGCAGAGGGACAGGCCCGACTTAACGATACCACCTTCCGCCGTTCTCCTCGCCATGCCGGCCGCCGCCGCCACGCCGCGGGGGGGCCCGGCGGCCTTCGACGACGTGGAGCTGAGCTTCCTGAAACTGCTGCGGGTGCTCCGGGTCTACCGCTTCTTCCGGCCCAAGGCCGCCTCCGCCGCCCTGCGGGGGGCCAGCCGCGCGATCGCAGGGGCTGCGAGATCGAAGAAGAAAAGACGCAGTATACATAAGGGAGGAGGATGAGGAGGAGGAGGAGGAGGAGGAGGAGGAGGAGGAGGAGGAGGAGGAGGAGAAGGAGGAGGAGGAGGAGGAGGAAGAGGAGAATGTTTTGGCGCTCCGCGCGGATTTCTTGGCTCCGCGCCAGGCCCCCCCGGCGGCGCCTCTGGGGCCGCCCCCTGGCGTGCTCCGCGCGCCAGGGAGGGGGTCCAGCGCAGATCCAAGAAATCCGCGCGGAGCGCCAAGAGTTTATGTTTGCGCCGTTCTTTTCTCCTTCTACGGAGGGAGTGTGTGCGAAGACCGACAGCAATTCCTGCCCACCTCGAGCAGGACTCGCCGTGGGTGTCGCCGCGGGCGTGATCCACTCGAGACAGCATGCCGCCCGCCCAGCAGCGGCCGCCTTCGGTTTGGGACAACATTTGCTGTTGGGTATCGTGCCCATCTCTTCGGCACCCATTTCGGGCGTCCAAAAGTCCTGGCATCGCTCGGGCGTGTGCCTTTGCTCTCGGCGAGGACCATCGAAGAACATCCTGGCTCACCTGGCAACAAAAAGCACGCGCGACATTCGAAGCCTGCTCGTCCTCCTCCTCCTCCTCCTCCGCCTCCTCCTCCTCCTTCCCCCAGAGGGGAGTGCACGTCCGAGCGATGGCGAGAGGTGGCCTGGAGGTCGCCAGCCCCAGACGCCACGCCAGGCCCAGGCCCAGGCCCGTCCTGGGCCCACGGTCAGTGCAGGCGCCCTCCTGGCCCACGCCACGAGGGCGTATGCGCCGATGTCCCAGGCCCATGACGGGCCTGGCCAGGATCGGCATGATGTACGGTGGAGGCGTTTGTTGAGGAATAGTTGCAGGAGGCGCCAGACCCTGGAGGATTCCTTATCCAGCGAGGGTGGCGGTGATATCCATGGCCGGTCAACGATTGGAACTGGCTTCCAGACCCTGGATTCCATATCCAAGGGTTCTTCATCCGGTGCCCACACCGTATCGTTCCGCCACCCACCGAGCTACCCCCAACCCAACCCGAAGTCCCCAGTTTGCCCTCCATTCCCAGTGGGGGGGGAGCGTCGGGGAACATTTAACAAAACACATGCGTCGTCGTCGTCGTCGTCGCCGTCGCCGTCGCCGTCGCCGTCGTCGTCGTCGTCGTCGTCGTCGTCGTCGCCTTTGTCGTCGCCGTCGTCGTCGTCGTCGTCGCCGCCGCCGCCGTCGTCGGCGGCGTCGTCGTCGTCGTATATTTGCTTCGGATGTTCTCTTACTTTTTTTGGCAGTTTTCGGCAATTTTTCGGAAGTCTCCAGAGGTGTCCAGAGGAAGTCAGAGGTTTCTGGAGGGGGAGGAGGTGGACTCTGAGGAGGAACATGGGGAGGTTGTCCCATCCTCTTCCTCTCCTCCTCTTTCCCTCCTCCCGCCTCCTTACTTCCTCCCCCCTTCCTTCTCTCTCATTCCTCTTGAGTCCCTCCGTAGCCAATTCGACCCAGAAGCCGACAAGAGGTAAGCTTGCACTTTTCAGCATGCTACGGTTTATTGATGTGGATTGCCAAGTACCGTGGTAGGGCTACTACCATTTGCGTCACTGGCCTACGTGAGTTGAACCTCACCTTCGGCGCGCTCTGCCGTCTGAGCAAAACACTGCATGTGACCTGCAAGCCATTAACTGCCTATTGGACGAGAGTCCGCTCTTTACAACTTGCGATCGGAGCTCACGACTACTACCATCACTCCGCCCGCTCATCCTGACATACGCCTACGTGATGCCGGGTGATACTGGGCTACACGAATCAGCGATTCTTGGAAATTGACCCCAGATTGCCCCACCTCAAGAGCGCTATTCTTGACAATGTTTATAGTGGCCTCCATTTCCGCACTGCTTGCCTACGTGAAG
Organism: Prorocentrum cordatum; assembly: GCA_963575745.1. Classification (NCBI taxonomy): domain Eukaryota; class Dinophyceae; order Prorocentrales; family Prorocentraceae; genus Prorocentrum; species Prorocentrum cordatum. The sequence continues at coordinate 24,785 of CAUYUJ010004680.1, forward strand.
GGTTTCTACTGCCATTCGATGCTCCTCGAGACGTGTGTTAGCCCAATGTGAATATATCCCGTTCAGCTCCGTCGACAGCATGCAGCCTGTGTCGGCCTATTTACACCGCTTGCGTCGCATTGAAGGGCCTCGGTGGACAAGCGCACGTTGGTGCCAGCACACGCCCTGAGGATCATCGAGCCTGCTCATTCCCCCACTACAGATGCCCTGGGCCAG
>CAUYUJ010004680.1:27500-43096 GCA_963575745.1 Prorocentrum cordatum
GACCCGTCTTGAAACGCGGACCAAGGAGTCTAGCATGCGCGCGAGTGCAGGGGTGGTAAACCTGCTGGCGCTGTGAAAGCGACTGCTGGGATCTCGGGGCATTTGCACCAGCAACCGACCAATCATTTGAGAGGGGTTTGAGTAAGAACATATCTGCTGTTATGACCCGAAAGATGGGGTGAACTACGCCTGAGGGCCTGAGACAAACTCAGGGGAAACTCTAATGGAGGCTCTTAGCGATACTGACGTGCAACTCGTTAGTCATACTTTGGTGTATGTATCATTCAGCCGCGTTGGCTCGAGCGAGCCAGCTTGCGCGGGGCGCGCGGCCTGCGCTCCATCTCCCGCGAGAGACGCGACGCGGGCGGATGCGCCAGAGGGGTAGGGGGGCACTGCGCGCATCCATGAGCCTTCAAATCGCCGACGCGTTCGACGAGGCTCTTGGATGCGTGCAATGCCCTCCCCCTGGGCCATCTGCCCTCGTCGCGTCCCGCAGCCGCAGCCTCCCTCAGCGCGCCCGTCGGCTCGGCCCTCGGCTGGGCTCGATGGCAGGGCCGCTGGAGGAGTGGATGGACCCTACGTTGCCGACTAGGTCGCGCAAGGCGCGCGAGGCGAATGCCGGGGCCAGCACCGACGCCAGCGCCAGCGGCTCAGCGCCTCCTCCAGCCTCGACGACCCCGCCGGGGAGTCCGCCGGCGTCGCCGCCGCTGCCCACCAGCACCGGCGCCAGCGCCTCAGCGGCTCCACCAGCCCCAGGGACCCCGCCGGGGCCTCCGCCGGCGTCGCCGCCGCTGCCCACCAGCACCGGCGCCAGCGCCTCAGCGGCTCCACCAGCCTCAGGGACCCCGCCGGGGCCTCCGCCAGGCTGGCAGGGCTGGGTGGCGCAGCCGCACCGCGGCGTCGCGCCAGGCACGCCGCCAGGGCCGCCGCCGTGAGAGGTTTGATTTGATGAAGCCGGGCGCGCATGTCCTGATTAACATCCTCATGATGAGAGGTTTATTTCATGAAGCCGGGCACGCATGTCTTGATCCAGATCTTCTGAGAGCGGCCGCAGGCTTTCCGAACTTCTTGCTTAGAGTGCTGTGCGGGTATCGGTATCGCCTCCGCCAGCGCTCGAAAAATGGGCTCCAGGACCGAGGACCGAGTTTTTTTTGCTTCGGGAAGGCTTCTCGTCGCCACGGTTGGATTCCTTTCGAAAGTCTGGTTTCTCTACGCCCCGACGCCGCTCGCTCGTTTCGGCGCCTCCTCCTCCCCCTCCTGGGACACGATAACTTGTGCCGTGCCTTAACTTTTCTGTTATGAGGAGGAGGGGGAGGCGGAGAAACCCTGATGGCGAGTTCTTACGTGCTGGTCAATTCGTTACAGGGGGCCCCTGCCCCTCGTCTAGGGACTAGGTGTGCATTTAAGCCTTGATTGTGTCTGGGTTCAGGATCAGGGCCCGGGTAAGAGGTGATCTGGGGTTGGTTTGGGGTTGTGGCCACTTGGCCAATTGGGCTTGAGCTTAGGGGGTCTGGAGCTTTTGGGGCATCGCTCTTTGCAGAAACTCGTGGGCGAGGGGTGCGAATTCGGGATTGGGCCCAGTGGGCCCTCGGCCACGGGCGAGGTAAGTAATTAGGTTTGGCTTGCGCGCAGACCGCCTGCGGAATGCGGAGCGAGCGGACTCAAGTGGGGCAGAAACTCCATCTTTGAGGCGGCCTCATTGGTCGACTTGCGCTCGCCGCTAGATGAGGAGTGAGAGCAGGAGGAGCGAGGACATTCAGGAGCGAAAAGGACCAGAGGACGACGACGACGACGACGGCGACTTCTCCGTCCGCTGACCGGCCGCCCTGGACTCCTCTTTCCTCTTTCCCTTGCTCGTTTCGCCTTCCCTATCTCTCCCCCCCTTGCACGGGCTGCTGGCTAGGGCTCGCCCTGCCTATGCCGCGCAAGTGGTTGGTGCTTTCGCCCCGTGGGCGCTGCGCGGCTACTGCCGCCGCCCGCGCCTGGCCCGACATGGGCCGGCTGCCGCAGCATCGCGGTACCTGCGGCACGGCCGCCGCCACAGGAGCAGGTGGTCCTGCCGAAGCCGTGCGTGGATGTTCCACGCACCTCATGCCTCATTACAACGAGGCCAAAAGCCATCAGTGCCTATGCGCGTTGCGCTTGATGAGGAGTGAGAGCAGGAGGGGCGAGGACATTCAGGAGCGAAAAGGACCAGAGGACGACGACGACGACGACGGCGACTTCTCCGTCCGCTGACCGGACGCCCTGGACGCGAGCTCGCGCTCGCGCTCGCCCGCGCCCCCCTCGTCTTTCCTTCATCCTCTTCCCTCTCCTGGCATGCGAGCGCCCCTGCTGTCTCTCTGCGCTCTGCCTTGCTTGCCGCGCCCGCGCGTTCCCCCTCCCCCCTTAGATGGGCCCCCCTCCTCCGCCTCCCCCTTGCGCTGCCTGTCGCGCCGCCGCGTTCTCCTTCCCCCCTCCCCCTCCGGTAGGGCGGAGAAGATTTGATGAAGCCCTCTCCCTCCCCCGCCTCGCCCTTGCGCTGCCTGTCGCGCCGCCGCGTTCTTCCTCCCCCCTCCATGTAAGTGAGGTAGGGCGGATAAGAACAGATGAAACCCCTTCCCTCCCCCGCCTCCCCCTTGCGCTGCCTGTCGCGCCGCCGCGTTCCCCCTCCCCCCTCCATAAGAAGAGATGAAACCTCCCCCCCTTCCCCCTCGCGCCGCGCTGCCGCCTTCTCTCGCGCCCTGCCTCTCGCGCCTCGCTGCCGCCGTCTCCGCCTCTCGCTCCTCTCTTCCGCCGTCTCCGCCCAGCCGACGCCGGGAGCGCGCCAGAGGCCTCGACTCCTCAAGGGTCGCCCCGAGCTCCTGGCGTCGGCGAGGTGCCCCCCCCCCTTCCGCGGGCTTGCGCTTGCGCTGCTTGCGCCTGATGCGCTTCCGCCGCCGGCGGGCGCCGTCATCATAATGAGCGCGATTGCGTGCAATTGCGATTTCAACAGTCTGCTTCGCACATGCACCAGCGGCAGCTGGCGCCGGCCAACGCTTGCACTGGCGCGCGCCTGTGGCTGCGAAGCATTCATGTAGCAATCAGCTGTCGGCTGTCGCCTGCCGCCTCGGGTTGCGGGTTCGGGGTGCAATCTGCATTCTATTTGGGGCCAGCGCTGGTGAACGGTCTGAGCCGCCCGAGGGATGAGGAGGAGAAGGATGGGGATGAGGATGAGGAGGATGAGGAGGAGTAGGAGGAGGGGGAGGGGGGGGAGGAGGAGGGGGAGGAGGAGGAGGAGTCGCCGTCGTCTTCGTCGTTCATCCTCGCGCACCCCCTCTCTCCTCGCACACGTCGCACTCGCCCTCGTCCTCGTCGTCGTCGTCCTCCTCCTCTCCCTCCTCGACCTCCTCGTTGCACTCGTCCTCGCCCTCGCCCTCGTCGTCGTCGTCGACCTCCTCCTTCCCCCCGCCCTATTCCTCCTCCCCCTCCTCCCTCCTCGTCGTGCCCTCCGAGCCCGCGCGACGCCGCCATCGCCAGGCTGGGCGGTGGTCTCGGCGCGGGCCAATGGCATGGCGCTGGTCTGCAAGTGCTGCCAGGCCAGACCTCAGGACCGCGGCCGCCGCGCCGAGGGGGAGGGGGAGGAGAAGCAGCAGCAGCAGCGGCAGCAGCAGGAGCGCGGGCGAGCGGGGCACGATGAAGAGGGCGGCTCGGAGGAGGGAGAGGAGCAAGAGGGCACCTCGGAGGAGTAGGGGGAGGAGGATTTCGAGGGTCGATTCTCGATCGGAATCGGGCGCGGTTCCAAGGGGGGGGTGGGGGCGGGAGGGCGAGGGGGAGTTGGAGGGGTAGGAGGATTAGGGGAGCAGGAGGAGTAGGAGTAGGAGGAGGAGGGAGAGGAGGAGAAAGAGAAAAAGACGTGGGAGGGTGAGGGGGAGGAGGAGGGGGGGGGGGGGGGAGGAGGAGGGGGAGCTTCTCCCTCAACGCGCCCATTCCTCCATCCTCGCACTGGCCCTCCCTCCCCGTGCTCCTGCCCCGCGCTCCCGCTCACTCCTTGCACTCCCTCCCCCCCTACGCCGCACCTCCCCCCCCCATCCTCGTCATGCTCCTACTTCCCCCCTTCGCGCGCGTACCCCTCCTCCTCCTCCTCGTTCCCCGCCTCGGCCTCTGCGGTTCAGGCGCCCCGCGCGCGCGCGCGCCGCGAGGGCCCTGCGGGCTGCGCGCCCCGCGGTGCGCGGCGCGCCGCGCACCGCGTCGCTCACTCGGGGGGGCGACGAGGGTGGATGAGCTGATGGGGGGGGGGGCGCGTGCGTCCGAAGGCTCCGTGCTTTCGCACGGGGCATTCGGATGCGCGCGCTGACTCGAGCTGAGCTATCTGCCCTCCTTGCCTCGCCGAGCCATCGCCTCGCGATGGCGGCGGCGACCGAGGGGGCGACCGCGACCGAGAAGCATCCATATTAAGAAATTCAGGCACGCCAGAAATCAGACGTCCTTTTCTAAAACAGCCCCTGTTGGGGGAGCCCGTGCCGAGGATGTCTGATTTGTGAAGAGGTATGTGAAGGCATCCGTGCCAGGGACCCCTTACCGCAGGCGCCCTTCAAAGGGATCTTGCTCCAACACATGTTTCTCGCCCTGAAACTATCGCGAAGGGCGCCCTTGCAAAGGGCGCAAATGTACAAACGAGTTCCGTATTCAAGTGCACTGGTTTGTTGCCTAACTTTTTTACAACGGATTCCTGAAGCTGTGTGCTTGCGTGTTTGCTTCGGGTTTCTCAGCGAAGGGGCTGTCACTTGGGGTCCCGATCGAAAAGACGCGATTGCTAAAGAGTCATCGCTAGAGGAACCTTTACCAAGGAACGCTTTTACCAAAGGCACCGGTACGAATGACTTCAGCGTAACAGCATGATTGGTTTTATACCGAACCCTCACGAAAGGCACCCGTATTAAATATCATATTTGATGATTTTGCTTTGGCTAAGGATTCTTTTGTGCGGAAGAACTCCTTGCACATGGTTATGTTTAATGTGTGCGTCTGTTCTGGGCTCTTCAGCCAAGGGGTCTTTACCGAGGGCCCCCCTCGAAAGGCATGCGTGCTGAGGAGCCCTTTGCTGAAGGCGCCCTAACTTATGAATACTTGCTACAAGCATCGTTACTAAGGGATCCTTGTAGTTAGGAGGTGGGCGCTTCCGAACGATCCCCGTGCGAAAGGCAACCTTATTCGATCTGCCTTACTACAGGAACCCACAGAGTACGCAAGGGTTTCTTGAGGCGGAGTCCTCGGTGACAGCGGTCTTGACCTGGCATTCCCCACGTGGGTGTTTATCGGACGACCCGACCAACTATCCCAACTATTCCAACTATTCATGACCAACTATTCCCCCGACGAGAGGTCCTCTTTGAAGCTTTCAGGTCGTCTTCAAAATTCCCAATGTCGTTTTGACATGCGATTGAAATCGCACGTCCTGCCTTGCACCCGATAGTTGCCACATTAATTTCGTAACACAGCTCCACATAAACATGATGTAAACCCATGGGGAGAACAGGAAACGGACGGGAGGAGGATGAGGAGGAAGAGGAGGAGGAGGAGGAGGAAGGAGAGGAGGAGGAAAAGTATTCCTACTCGTATTTAGATAGGGGGAGGATTTCGAAGTTCGATTCTCGATCGGATTCGGGTTCGGCTCCGAGGCAACGATGGCGACGAATGCGCCCCCCCCCCCCCCCTCGTCGTCGTCGTCGTCGTTGTCCAGGGGCCCTAGGACTTTGCATCCGTGCTCTAGGTCGCCCTCTGGGGGGGGCGAAGATAGTCGCGCTCCGCGCGTCGCGGTCTGGCTGCCCATCTCCAGGGCGGCGGCGCGAGGGGGCGAAGAGCATCGCGCGTCGCACATCGCGGTGCGCGAAGTCAGATGACTTGGGCATCCTGGCATCCTTGCCCCCCGCCCCTTCCCCGCCGTCCCCCCCCCCCCCGCTTCGCCCGATAGCTATTTTGGCTTTGCCAGCGGGCTGGCGGGGGCGCGCCCCCCGCCGGCCCCGCGGCGCGGCCGCTGCCGGGATAGCGGCCGAGATGGAGGCCCTGCGCGTGGCAGGGAGGAGGATGAGGAGGAGGAGGGGGAGGAGGGGGGGGACGAGGGGGAATGCGAGGGTGAGAGGAGGAGAAGGATGGCAACGGCGGGGGGCGCGTGGGAGGAGGGAGAGAGGCAGCAACGGGAGGACGGAGAGGAGAACGGTGAGGGAGGAGGAGGCGTCGTCGTCGTCGACGTCGCCGTCGCCGTCGTGGTCGTCGTCGCCCCCATCCTCCCCAATTTTCATCTTCGTCATCCCTCCTCTCTCCCCCCCTTTCTTTCGCCCCGCCGAGGTCGACGGCCTGGGCGACGACGGCGTCGAGGACGGCGTGGGCGGCGTGGGCGACGGCGAGCTGGACTTCAAGATCGAGGACGCCTGGCGACAATCCTCCCTCCCACCGCCCCACCCGCCCCCCTCCCGCCCCACCCTGCGTTGAAAACAATACGCGGGGGAGTGCCGAACATCTCCCCGACGCCTCGTGTAGAAAACAGTGCGCGGGTGAGAGCAGAGTGGTATTCATATTGAGTAATGGTAGGGGGGCCTGCTGATGGGAGCGGGTGGCTGCGGGCTGCCGCGAGGCGCGAGGCGCGCGAGGGGCGTCCGCCAGGGAGGGGTGCCCCTCAAGGTGCGGCGGCCTTGCAGGCGGACCGCCGCCGCCGCCCCCGCGGAGGAGGAGGGGGGTGAGGAAGAGGAGGAGGAGTAAGAGAAGAGGGGGAAACGAGGACGAGGAGGAGGAGGAGGGGGGGGGCGAGGGGGGTGAGGAGGGACGAGGGCGAGGGCGAGGACGATGACGAGGAGGACGAGGAGGCCTCGCTCTTCGGCTCTCGCCCTCTCGGCCCTCTCGGTTCCTGGCCTCGCTCTTCGGCTCTCGCCCTCTCGGCCCTCTCGGCTCCTGGCCTCGCTCCTCGGCTCTCGCCCCTCGTCCTCGCTTTCCCCCCGCCGCGGCCCGCCCGCCTGCGGCCTTCGCCCGCGTCGCCCGAGGTGGACGAGGGGGAGGGCAACGGCGACTCCGGCGACTCGGCATGCCCGGCAGGCGCGCCCCGGGGGGGGGGGGGGGAGGTTTGGTCGATGAGAAGTTGAAGGGGGCGCAGGAGGGGGGGGGAGGAGGATGAGGAATAACATGGGGAGGAGGAGGAGGAGGAAGAGGAGGAGGAGGAGGAAGAGGAGGAGAAGTAGGAGGAGGAGGACATTCCCTCCACGCACTCCCCCGCGCTCCACGCGCGCTTTTCTTCATCCTCGCACTGCCCTTCCCTGGTCGTGCTCCTCCTTCCCGCGCCCCCCCGTCCTCGCACTGCCCTTCCCTGCTCGCGCACCTCGCCCCCTGCGCTCCCGCTCCCTCCTCGTACTCATCGCCCTTCCTCGCGATCCTACCCTCTCACCCTCACGCGCCCCCTCCCCCCTCGCACTCGTCGCCCTTGCCCTCGTCCTCGTCGTCCTCGCCCTCGTCTTCGTCATCCTCCTCCTCCTCGACCTCCTCGTTGCGCTCGTTCTCCCTCCGCCTTCGTCGCCCTTCGCCCCCCCCTCCACCTCGCTCAAGCAACGGGCCCGAGTCCGCATTTTGCACAGGGCACTCGGTTCCACCCCGCCCCCTTCCACGTGGGGCTTGAGGGACATCGCGCTTCCCGTTCCCTGTTTCTTGAACAGTCAGTCGCGATGACGAAGGCGGGGAAATTCTCTCCAGGGGCTCCTCGGGCTTGGTCGACATGCGCAGGTTGCGGACGCCATGAATACAATGATGTTCTAGTTTCCCAGGCCTGCAAATGTCGGGGCTGCAATCGACCAGTCAAACTCTACAAGTCCAAGGGCCAGAAGTCAGATGCCAGGAACACTTCGACAACTTCGGAGAATGCGCTGGCCATGTCCGTCCCGCCTCCATCAGGCTCGTCTTCCTCTCTGGAGTCGCTGCTTGCCCAGGCGCTGGCAGCCGCCGACGACCCCGAGGTCGAGAAGGTGCTCGCGGCGCAGGCGGCCCGCGTGGCCCAGGCGGCGCAGCAGGCGGCCCCGCCAACCGCCCTCTCGGCGGGGGGCGCCGTGCGCAAGGCCGCAGGCGCCTGGCGCGACGCGAGCACCAAGCACGACCAGGCAGTCAACCAGGTCGTGTGGTGCAGGGAGAACCTCCGGAAGGCCGAGCAGAAGGAGCAGGGGATGGCCACCCACCTCGCGGAGGCTGAGCTGCAGCGCGAGCTGGCGGCCCAAGTCTTGCATGAGGCAGTCAGCGGCGGCAGCGGAGGCGCAGGCCGCAGCAGCCAAGGTGCAGCCAGCGCAGGGCCAGCATCCACAGAGAAGGGTGACCCGATCGAGCTCCACTGGGGCCCCAGTTTCTTCACCGAGCTGCGGGAGCTCGACTGCGACCCCGTAGAGCTGGAGAAGCTGGGCAAGTTCGAGAAGGAGCCGCGGGAGGCCAAGGACAACCTCACGCAGAGATCGGCGGAGCTAGCCTCCTGGCGGAAGGAGGCGCTGGCCATCCAGGCGGCCGTGCAGGGCCGCGTGAAGAAGAAGCGGCGTGTTGCAGGGGGAGCAGCTGAGGATGGACCCACTGCAGGTGATGGTGCGGTACCTCCTTCGGCACCCGCCCCTACAGCATCAGCAGCAAGCAGTCAGACAGCGCCGTCAGGGCCCACCCCCGACCAGGTGGCAGCGGAGGCCGCGGGGATCTCCGCAGCCAAGCTGGCGGCGGCCACGGCGGCGCAGGAGGCGCAGAGGCAGAAGGCTGCGGGCGCAGGCGGCCAGTGGGGCCCCGCGGCGAGCCGCGGCGACAGCGCTGGGGGGACAGCGCCAGCGCCGCCGCTTGCCGCGCCCGCATGCGAGGAGACTGATGATCCTGATGTGAGTAAGCTGTTCTTTGCCAATGTCACGTGTCTCGGTCAAAGAGCTTGGGATTTTCTCACGGATCGTCAGCGACTTCACGAATATACTTACTTTGGGATTGTTGAGACTCACGTCTGTGGACGCACTCGGGATGAGTGGGTCAACAAGGCCCGCAGACTGAAGCTCAAGTTCATCGACAACGGCGCCAGGCCCACTGGCCGCGGCACTACACGTGCTGCCCGTGATCGGGCGAACGAAGGAGGGGAACTCGTTCTTGCCCAGGGTCACCGTTATCTTCATCGCCTCTTCGGGACCCCAACAGAGGTCACACACCTTTGCGCTGACGGACACGATCAGCTCGACGGTTTCCTCCCTGTGGTTCTGCATCAGCAAGGTTTCAGTTTTGTTCTCGTCACCTTCTACGGCCACCCGCCAGTTGGATTTTCAGGCAGCAATGCCCAGCGGCATTCGAGGCTCGGATCCTTCCTGAGGACCCTCCAGATGCCGTGGATGGTGGTCGGTGATTGGAACATCGATGTAGAACGCTTTCGCACCTCTCCTTTCTTAGACAAGATACAGGGGCACATCATCAAAGCCCCAGTGCAGTGCACTCAGGTGGGCGGCAACGGCGATTCCCATATCGATTTTGTTGTAGCCAGTGCCGCCTGCCTTCCTTATATAGTCAGTGTTTCCGCAGTTCAGGATGTGTCCTGGGCACCGCATTGCGGCCTGAGCGTCACACTTCGCAGTTCAGGGAAGCAGATGATTGCACGCAGCATGCCTACTGCCCCTCGTTTTCCTCAGATGGCGCGACCCTCTCCTGTCGCTCAGCCTGACTCCAAGTCTAGTCGGTCCAGGCAGCAGCAGGCTTTTCGAGTGGCGTCTGCACGTGAAAAAAGGCGTGAGATCTGTGCTGCGCTATTCTTTGATTTCTTTCCGTCTCAGCAACAGTGTCAGGAGGGAGAGGAGCCCGCTGCTGCCGACGACGGTGGCAGGCTTCTCGAACTCGATGGCGCATGTGACGAAGGAGAGTTTTTTGATTTTGATCCTGATGTTTCTGGCTCGGGGTTCCCCGACGACGATGAGGACGACCCCTGGGCCGACGAAACATGTTTTTCGCATGCACCTGTTGTGGCACCCGCTCCTCCTTGCATCAGTCGCTCCGAGGATGAGGTGGATAGGCCACCTTTACAGCAGGCCCCCGCCCGCGGTGTGCTCAGCAGACAGGTGGTGCAGTATCCTTGCACTCTGGAGGAGGAGTCTCAAGTTGGCGAGCTTTCGAGGGAGCGTCGGGCCCACCCCAGCGACGGCACTGCCCAGGATCCTCTGACCAGAGACGTTTCGGACGCCCGTCCCACTCCGACTGCTGCGGCGCCTGCTGCTTCTTCCCCGTCTTTTGCTCTTCCGTCAGCACTTTGGCTCAAACATCAGAACCAGGTTGGTTGGTTGTCACACTCTCTTCAAGACGTCTGGCCAGCGATTCGCTCATCGCTCGCGTATGCAGCTGGCGGGCCCCACATCCTGGCTATCAGTGGTCGTTTCGCTGCATGGGTGTCAGTGGCGGAACGATGTCTCAGTGAACACCATCATCTTGACGCACCAGCTCGCTCCAGGGCTGCAGGGCCTTCTCAAGGGGTGGGGCCAGTCCATGCAGCAGCCCACATTCGCGACCAGCCCATGCGGGACGTGGCAGCGTCTTGGTGGGCCCGCATTCACACTCTCGTTCAACGTATCGAACGGCATCGGCGACGGCGCAATGGCACGATTCAGGTTCAGCAGCTGGCGGCAGACGCACGGAGGCTTGCACTCGACGTCCCTGCAGGTGTTCAGTCCTTGTTCCCAGCAGGTGGCGGCGTCTGGGCCGACTCGCTCGCTGCCATACGGCAGCTCGGGTTCATGGAGCTCCCAGCGCGCGCGGCTGCCGTCGCTCTTGCAGACCGAGGCGCACGGCGAGGCCGTGCGAGAGCCACGCGGCAGTCTCTGCAGGAGTTCCAGGAGTGGATTGGCTCGCAAGGCGCTCTGGGCATAGTCCACAGGAGCATCGAGCGGGACCCACTCGCCTCGGATGAGCTGCATTTCGAAGGAGGGTGCGCTGTACACCCTATTGAGATCGTGGATCGCAAGGTTCTTCGCTGGCACAAGCTCTGGAAGTCTACGGAGCTCACGTACACCAAGTATTTGGCCACCAGGGACCGTATCCGCCAGTTGGGCATGGTCGAGGAGCTGGTCCCGTTGTCAGTGGCCGACCTGCGGCATGCGCTTCGGCGCATGAAAGCGCGGGCTGGCCTGGGCGCCGACCAGTTGTCACCAGTGGACCTGGAGCGGCTGTCCGACGAGGGCCTCGACGGCTTGTGCCAGCTTTTCCTCATGGTGGAGCAGGGCATGTCCTGGCCCTGGCAGTTGCTCATCGTCATTGGCCGCCTCCTCGCCAAGAAAGGAGGAGGCGACAGAGTTATCGGATTAGTCACCATGCTTTGTCGAGTTTGGAGTGTGGCTCGTGAAGAGCAGATGCGACAATGGTCATCAGACTCAGCCCCGCACTGGGACGCTGCAGTCGCTGGCGACAGCGCGCTGCGGGAGGCCTTTCTCAGGGGCCTCAACTCTGAAGTGTACTCCCGCATGGGGGTGGCACACGGCGAGGCGCTACTGGACGTTGCTTCTTTTTACGACAGTATAGAGTTTGAAGTTCTGGCAGACACGGCAGCGAGGCTCAGCTTCCCTCCTGTTATCCTATTTCTGGAGATGCAGATCTGCGCAGCCCCGCGTGTTGTCTCCCAGTTCCAGTCTTTCTCACTCCCTTTCCAACCCGCCCGCAGCGTGGTCCAGGGGCTGAGGAGCGGCACCAGATTCGGACGTTGCCTCACATACTTTGTCTTAGAAAAGTTGTGCACGGCTCACCCCAATATGACAGAACGCATCTGGATCGACGATCTGGCTCAGAAGGTTGTTGGCTCTCGGCATCAGGTACGGGCGACTTTGATTGCTGGTGTTGCCGACACAGTTGAGGAGTTCAGTCGTGTTTCTTTGGGTATAGCTGCTAAGAGCGTCGTCGTGTGTTCCCATCGCGCCGACGCCAAGGCAGTCGCTCGGGCACCCACAGCAAAGGGCATCGTTCTCAAGGCGGAGCTTCAGGCGGCCTACCTGGGAGTTGACCAGGGTGCAGGCGAGCGAGGAGCTCGTGCCACCGCCCGCAGGCGCGTGGTCAAGGCTCGAGCTCAGCACGGGCGGCTGCGACGCTTCGCGGCCGCGTCGCGGCGCTTCTGGGTTGCTGCACGTGTGGAACGTGCGGGACCGCAGGCAGCCGCCATGCACGGGCACCAGATCTACGGGGTGTTCGGCACGGCTATGCAGCAGCAGCGTCGGAGCTTGGCAGCCGCATCTGGCAGGGTACGCCGCGGCCGCTGTACCACTACCTTGCTGGGGATTCGAGCCCCCACAGCTGATCCAGGTGTACTTCTTCCACGGCAGTGCCTGGCTCAGTGGCTTCAAGTTTGGATTACCGAGCCCTCTCTCAGGGCTGGCGTCTACCGCGTATGGCCTCAGGTGGTATCCCCTCTCAAAGGTATCCCTGAGAGCCAGAGGTCACGGCGCATCCGCGGCCCAATCTCCGCTGTGGCGGCGTACCTACTGCAGGCAGGCTGGGGCCCGAAGACTCCTTCTGAATGGGTGTTGCCGAATGATTGTGGGCAGCACTCGTGGATCTTTGATGACGAGGCTCTCTGCTCACTTGACCAGGCTGACGACTTATTAAGGGAGTTTGAAGGGTCTCTAGCCCTGCGGCAGTGGCGTTTCGCTGCCGAGCTGCATTGCGGAGCAGGGCTGGAGGGAGGTGCAGATCTTTTGAGTCTTCGGAAGTTCATGCGCAATCTTCAGTTTGTGGATCGTGGCCGTCAGTTGTCAGAGTTGATGGTTGCTATTTCAGTCGCAGGTGTTTGGGCCAAGGCGAGGAAGTATGAGGTTCAGTTGTGTGCTTCCAATGTGTGCGATCGTTGTTCTGAGGCTCCCGAGTCCGACTTCCATCGCAACTGGGTTTGTGCATGCAACGCTGATTCTCGTGCCTTCGCAGACTCAGACCAGTTTGCGGCTGAGGCCATGGCAGACCAAGAGGCACATGCATGCTTCTGGAACCGTGGTCTCATTCCAGCGGCATGGACCGCAGTCCCTCCCCCAGCAGGTGAGGAATGCTGGCGAGGCGGGAACCTTCTCACGGCTGAAGCAGGGCCAGGATGTCTGGGCCATGGCACGGTCGACCTCCCTGTTCGAGTGTTTGGAGATGCGTCAGGAGGTCGTGATACCCACGACCCACGCCTCCGTCGTGTTGGACTTGCAGTGTGTGTGTGTGTGTGTGTGTGTGTGTGTGTGTGTTATCGCAGCATTCGACCCCTTCCGCCTGGGGCCACATCTGTTCGGACCGCTAGTCGGAGGTGTGCAGACAGTGGTGAAAGGCGAACTGGTGGCTCTGGAGCTGGCGATCCGATGCACTACGGGCCACCTTCTTTTTATCACAGATTGTGAGGAAATCTGCAGAGGATGGTGGGCCAGAGCATACAGCCGCCCCGCTGGTCAACTAGCGGGCATCTGGAGGCTTATTGGTCGACATCTTCAGTCTCGTTCCCCGACCGAGATCGCAGTCGTTCAGATCCCTTCCCACCTCGAGGCCGAAGAGGTGGTCCGTCACAATCACTCGAGCTGGATGGTGCAGGGCAACGAGGCTGCAGACAGACTGGCGCAGGAGGCCGCCACAGACCATCGAGTGTCGGAGGTCGATCGATTTCGTGTTCAGTCCGTGGAGCAGAAGGCGCTGCTGGTACGGCGGAGGCTGCTGCGGGCAGCGCTGTGCAGCATCCAGAAGGAGCGTGAGCTGGCCGCGGAGAGCGTGCGGCAGCGGCGCGAGGCGCGGCAGCAGCAGCCCGAGGGCAGCGAGTACGAGGCCGCCACCCCTGTTGCTGCCCCGCCGCCTCTCCCTCCTCCCGCCCCTTCGACCATTGCCCGTTTCGGAACCAGTCACGTGCTCGGTGAGGACGGCAGGAGTTGCGTTGTGTGTAAAAGCTTTGCGAGTCGGGCGTCTCGGGATGTCTGGCTTTCTAGTGAATGCACACCGCTTGAACATGTAGATGGTAGGGTGTCTAGGGTCCGTCGGGGGTGCCGTGTGCACGTCGCTGGGGGGTGGGCCCACCCCTCGCGCGCCCTAACGTTTCATCATAGTCTTGGAATATGGTTCTGCAGTGATTGTGGCTACTTCGGCCAGGCCCAGCTCAGGGGCCTCGGTGGCCCCTGCGCCCTCCCCATTTCCAGGGCCAGGCGCGAGTACCTCGATCGGATCTCTCGCGACCTGTTTCCCAAGGTGTAACTGAGCCACGAGCGCTGCTCGTGTTAGAGATCTTTTTCGCTACGCGAAGGCTGTAATCCCTGTGATCCCTGTAATCCCTCCCTCCACCTCGCCCTTCGTCGCCCTGGGGTGGGGGGGGGGGGCGATGGCGACGACGAACGACGACAGGCGTCCAAGGGTCTTGCATCCTTACCTTAGCCTCGCCCGTCCAAGGGTCTTGCGTCCTTAGCGTCCACTGGTCTTGCATCCTCAGCCCAAGGGGCGTTGCATCCTGCATCCTCGCGCCGTTGGGAGCTCTCGGCTTGGTTTGCCATAGTCGGGTGACCCAGGTAGTAACCGCGTGCCGATGATAATAAAGGGACCCCCCCCTTCAGTGTTTAGAGTTGATTATCGTCGCCCTATGCAAAATTCAAATTGGGCGGCGAGCGCTGAGGCCGAACTTCATTACCACCTCGAAACGCTATGTTGAGATAGCAACATCAAGTGATGTTGCTATCCCCGCGCGCGCCTGAACTTTTTCATCTCTGGGGTTGGTTATCCATGGAAAGGGGGGCACATGAGCTACCCTGCATGAGCACTTTAAACCATCAATTTTCATAAAGCGTTTGTAAATTGAAATTTGTAGATTTGGAACTTTTTTTTTTTTTTTTCTTCTTCTCTTCTTCTTCTTCTCTTCTTCCTCTCTTCTTATTATTCTTCTACTTTCCTCTTCTTCTTTTATATTTCTATCTGTCCTCACGCTCGCCTGAACTTTTTTATCACTGGGGTTGATTATCCATGGAAAATGAAGCGCATGAGCTACCCTACGCGAGCACTTACAAATAACATTTTTCATAAAGCGCTTGTAAATAAAATCTAATAGATTTGAAACTCGAGATTTTTTCTTCTCGTCGTCCTTCTCCTCCTCCTATCATTTCTTGTATTTTATTCTTTATTATTTTTATTTTTCTTTTTTTATATATAGCTTCCTCCATTCCAGCGAAATAAGCCATTGTTGAGGATATTTTTATGAAAACTAAACGCCAAGGATGTCTCAAAACGTGCTCGGCTTGGTCTCCTCTTGATCATCTCTTACTTCGGGATTATGCTGAGGTCTGCTGGGCTATTTTTATTATCTCTCCCGGAACCCCGAACTTTATTATCCCCTAGTGTTTATTCTCACGGGAATGAGGTTAGTAGTAGTAGTAGTAGTAGTAGTAGTAGTAGTAGTAGTAGTAGTAGTAGTAGTGGTAGTAGTAGTAGTAGTAGTAGTAGTAGTAGTGGTAGCAGTAGTAGTAGTGGTAGCAGTAGTAGTAGTAGTAGTAGTAGTAGTAGTAGTAGTAGTAGTAATTGTTGTAGTAGTAGTAGTAGTAGTAGTAGTAGTAGTAGTAGTAGTAGTATTAGTACTAGTAGTAGTCGTAGTAGTAGTAGTAGTAGTACTCGTAGTAGTAGTAGTAGTAGTAGTA
>CAUYUJ010004680.1:43196-67779 GCA_963575745.1 Prorocentrum cordatum
GGAGGTGGAGGAGGAGGAGGAGGAGGAAGAGTAGGAGGAGGGTTGAGGGCCGCCGCAGGCCTTCCAGGACCTTGCGCGCATTGTCCTGACCCCAAGCGAGGCGGACAGAGCCGGCACGTACCTGGCCAGGATCGCGCGTCCGGGCGGCGCTCTGCGGCCAGAGGGAGGGATGGGATCCCGACTCCTGCTCCAGCTGCTCCCCTTTCTCGTTCATCACCTGCTTTTCCTCCTTCGCCTCCTCCTCGTTCTCCTCGTCCTCGTCCTCTTCCCTCTCCTACCTACGCTTCTCCTCCTCCTACCTCATCCTCCTCTCCTCCTACTTCCTCTTCTCCTCACCCACCACCCTTCTTCCATTCCCGCCTCTACTCTCCACACCTACCACTTCCCCCCTATCCCAATTCTCCTTATTCCTCCTCCTCCTTCCTCATTCCTCCTCCTCTTCCTCTTCTTTCTCCTTCTCCTTCTCCTTCTCCATCTCCTTCTCCATCTCCTTCTCCTTCTCCTTCTCCTCCTCCTCCTTCTTCTCCTCTTCTTCCTTGTGCTCCTCCTCCTCCTCCTCCTCCTTCTCCTCCTCCCGTTCAGCCTCCTTTTCCTCTTCCTAGCCCTCGCGTGCTCAGGAGTTGATGCACCAGGGGCAGGCGTGGTCCCGCCACCGCAACGACCCTCCCCCCTTCAGGCCAGCGACCCGCACTTCTTGCATCGTGCACAGGTTGTGATGTCTCGATGTGACCAGCTTGTGTGTGGCCGGCTGGCCATGTTTAGGTTCGTCTCGTGGAACTGCCGGCACGGCGGTGTCGAGCGCTACCATCATATTTCAGAGGAGTTCAACTACACTGACATTATCGCCCTCGCAAGTACTGGCGAGAAGGCGGCACCCGACCGCGTACCAGTGTACACGGAGCTGCGTCTTCATTTTGGGATACGGTGCGGAGTTCTTCCCAGCAAGCACGTTGATACGACTTGCGGCATAGCGCTGTTATTCTAGAAGCGGGTCTTCAAGCGTCGAGATGTGTGCGATGTTTTTGCAGTGCCTGTTGTGTTGCAAGGAAGGGTGGCAGCCTTCCGCCAACGACCATGCAGATTTGACGTGTGGATCCCCGTGCTGCACTCTCCAGACTTTGCGATGCCGCTCCAGAAGGCGGTGGGCGTGCCAGAGTGCATGGACGACCTCGAGGCCCAATTCAGTGCATGCCAAAGCCCAAGACGAATGCGTGGGCGACGTGGATCACGCTCGTGCGCGCCACGGCCGTGCGCCCCCTCGCGAAGACCCCTCCAGCGCGACCCGAAGATCTAGCAGTGCACGGAGCAGCGCAGCGGGCAACCGTGGCAACAGAGTCTGGCGAGGGAGCGGGGCGAGGGCGACGCGCGAGTCCCACGTGCAGCGTGCCAAGTGCCCAAGACGCCCTTCGTCACCTCCGCCAGCATCCCGAGCTTGAGACGACGATCCAGCTTGTCTTAAGTCGGGCCTGTCCCTCTACAGGGTGAACATTCCAAAGTAGTCAGAAAATGGTCAGGGGACTATGTCTTGAATATGTTCTGACCATTTTGGAGTATTTTTGGCGTATTTTTTGTTTTCCGTCGAAAATCCCCCTGTAGGGTGACACGCCCGACTGAAGGAGATGCTTGGGACGCTCAGAAGCACGCCGAGGCCTGGAGGCTTGCCCACGCTCTGGCAGGCAGACGCGGAGGCCCCAGGAGAAGCACGCGCACACTCCACGCGGCGGAGACCTCTTGCTCCTCGGGCTGCGGAGGTGGTTTCGTGGCAGTGCTCGCGTGGGCTTCGCGGAGCACCGGCGGCGGCTCCTGGAGGATCCCCCTCCTCCTTCTCTTCCTCCTCCTCCTCCTCCTCCCCCTCCTCCTCCTCCTCCTCCTCCTCCTCCTCCTCCTCCTCCTCCTTCTCTTCCTCCTCCTTCTCCTCCTCCTCCCCGCGTCATGCGGAAGCGACGACTTCCTGCGCGTAGAGAGGGGGCGCGACGACGTGGGGCAGGTTGCTGAGCTGGCGGCGATGGCCGCTACGCTCAACGCGGCCCCCATGCATTCTGGGCCTTCGGAGCTGCTCATGCGGATCCTGAGCCCTGCTCGGAGGGTTGGCGGTGCGCACAGGAGGCCACGCCAGCCAAACAACGGGGAGGACGAGGGTGCTGCGGCCCCCCCACCACGGCCACGCGCGGAGTTTGTATCATGACGCCGGCTCGCGGGGGACAGAAGAGGGCTGGGCGCCGACCAGTTCCCTGAGATCTCGAAAGGGCACAGCATCAAGGCACTCTAGGGGATACTTCCCCAGATCCGACGAGTGCAGCTGGCCCCACTGGTCTGACATCACTCACGGGCGACGGGCTTGGACAAACGTGGCAGCAAGGAGGGCTTCCCGGCGAGGCGCTGCATCCACGGGCTGTGCAGAATGCGGATATTGTGGTTCAAGGCTCAGTCACGACGCGGACCTGTTGAGATATTTCCTGATCGAGAGCATGGGTATCTACCTGGACGTAGCCGCGCGGCCCCATTGATATGTCAAAAGGCGTTGTTGTGGCGAATGCGGTCCTCGGGTATATCGTCGGTCACGGTGAAGCAGGACATGGCGAATGCGTTTGGCTGCTCGACCTTGCCCTCGTTACGCGCGACAGAACTGGAATCCATTCGAGAAGATTCGCAGTGCTATTTCCACCCGCGTCGCGAGGACAGTATCGTCACCATCTCCGCAGCGGACTGCGAGCAGACGATGCGCAACCTTTGTGAAGCGTTCATGGTCGATGCGCCTGCGGCAGGTTTTGTATTCGGATCTTTCGACGACCTGTGCGGCACTGACTGGACTCGCGTGGCGCAGGCTTGGTGGGGGGGTGTCCGACGCGGGGGTGCACCTATTCGAACTGGGCCCAGCAGGCCTTGGCGCCGCCGACGCCCACTTTAGATCCTGCTCGCATCATGTGGCCTAGCGAGGCGCAGTGTATAGCATGGGCTCCTAACTTCCAGCGCCGCGTGGACCTGTCGTGCCGTGTCTGCGCCGACGATGCGAGTGAGGCCGGTGTCGTCACCTCAGGTCTGGAGCTCTCGCAGCGCGCGCTCGAGCGTGCCTGTGGTCATCTGCGGGCGGCGCTCGCCGTGGGCGGCTGCTCTCGTGGGGGGGGGGCAGTCGTGTTTTTTCATTCTTTCTTCGGCCCTGGCGCGTTCGCTCATTGCGCTGCTGTGTCTGGCGGAGACATCTGATTTTCTGGCAGGGCGCAGTTCGATGACATTGCGCCAGGCATTCGAACGTCGATTAACGGCCGGCCCTCGGGGAGCCCGAGTTACATTCTTGCTGCTCGCAGGGGCTGCTATTCTACGGGGCGTCTCTGGTCCGGGGACTGACTGGGCCAGCGTGACAAACGCGATCAGGGCCTTCTGGATGACAAATCTTTCGGATTGGAAAATCCCAGGGGAAATCTCCAAATGGCATTTCCCCCCAAATCTCCCGAAAATCTATGGGCCCAAATCTCTCGGGAAGTCTCCCGGCTTCATCAATCTCTGGGGGTTGTGGCTTGCAGAAATCGCAGGAAAAGCGGCGGGGAATTTTTGGCATGTCTCCGGCGCGCAGAATTTCCCGGAAAATCGTCGGGCAGTCTCCGGCAAATTTCTGGATAATCTCTGGCGCGCAGAAATCTCCAGATGCTCGGAAAATCTTCTGCGAATCTCCAGAAAATCCGCGGCGGAGATTTCGTTGGAGATTCGTTCAGGCGCGAGTATTTCGGAGATTCGCGGCGAGATGTTGGCAGCGCGAGGATCTTCGGATGCGCCGGGTGGTTTGAGGCGCGAAGGTTCTGGAGACTCGCCGGGGTATTTTTTGGAGATAGGAGGTGCGCGGGAATTATCGGAGATTTTTTTGGTATTCCTGGCCGGTCGCGTTTGCCATGATCGACCCAGTCTAATCCAGGAACGGGGTCTGGGGGCTCGCGCGCGCGGCCTTCGGGGCGGTGGTAGAGGGGGCTCTTCTTAGAAGGCTCGCGACTATGACTGTCCCGGAGGCTCAGGAACAACGACTTGGTCGGTTGCTGATGGGCTTGGCGAGGATGCTCCTGGGGGGCGACGCTTTGCGCCGGAACCGACGCTCAGGATGCGGCGGGCATTCTGGTCGTGGGCGAGCGAGGGCAGCCTGTTCTTCGATGCCACGCTCGCGCTGATGCAGTCGTCCACGATCGTGTTGGGGGTCGTTCCGACTGGTGCAGGATCGCGCGTCTTCAACAGCGCCAGAGGTGGGTCCGGCGCCCCGAGGCCCATCCTCGATTTTTGGTCAGCTGCCGCGCGGGGGGGGCCCCGCGTTTCATGGCGCCAGCGCCGCGGAGCGGATTCGGCTCGGAAGCGATAGGGTGGGCCCGGGGTGTCCAGGATAGTTTCGCTCTGGATTTCGAAGTGAATTTCGCGTGGATTTTTTGTTGCCAGGAATGAAGACCAAAAAGAATCCACGCGAAATCCATTCCGTTTTTCGCTCGCCGCTTCGGGCAAAAATCCAAGCAGACATCCGCGCAGAAATCCGCTGCACCACGTCTGCAAGGCTGGTGCAATGACGCGTTGCGCGAAAATGGGATGATCAAGACTGACGCCAATGCGTAAGCCATACGTTCCGCGTCCGACATCTTGGCCCTGGTCCAGCGGGCCGAAGCTGAGCAACTCGAGAACTGGCTCTTCGCGTGGGACTTGGAGGAAGCCGTATTTCTGGCTGTGCGTTCTTCGGGCATCCTGCGCGGACGGCGATCTTCGCGCAATTTCGGGGCCTCGATCCTGGGCCGCTTCGCGCGGCTGCTCGAACAGGGGCCATCCCCCCACCTGCGCGTCTAAATGGGCCTCCACCTGCTGGTCCTGCGGCTCCTGAGGGTGATCCAGAGGCCCCCCCCTCCTCCCGGGGCTATCTGGATTTGTGAGCTGGTCAACTCGGAGGGGGGCGCGCGCGGCGGGGCCTTCGAGACTCGGTGAGCTCTCCTCGCGCGCCCGCGCTTCTCCAAGGGCGGGGGCCCTCGTGCGGGTCGGTCATGTGCGCCATCGTAGTCGCAGACGAGTGAAGCATATGCCAGCAAACTTTTCGCGCGCGACGCATCGCGCGCGAGCGCGCGGTCGAGGCAGTCCCAGAAGGGCGGCGCCCTCCGCGCGCGGCGCCTTGGCATCGCCGTGTGGCGCAGCCAGGTCCCTTGCGCTGCTCGAGGGCGGATCTCGCCTTGATGTTGGCCCGTGGGTGTCAGAGCTTGGACTGCTGCTGTGAGCGCTCCGAACCGTTTCGGGGCCCGGCGGAGCCGTGCCGGCACTTGCATGTTGTTCAGGAGGGGAAAACACACACACAGACACAATTAATCGACGATTCCACAGAAAATATGGGAACATATGGGAAAATCTGGGAAGTGTGGGGGGGAGACAAAAACCCAGAACATATGAGAAAATATTGGGAATCTTTTTATTTATATCTATTTACTTGTGCGTCCCAGGGCCCCTTCAAAGTTGTTGCCGCGCCCGGAGTGCCGATCGACCCTGGGGGATCTGTGCCGCCCAGGGGGGCAGGCCCTCGAGGCGGCGGGGCGGGCGCGCTCCCGCGGGCCGGGGGGGGGGGGCGCGCGCGGGGGCCGAGCTGGCGCGGCCTGCGTCGCCAGCGGGCGAGGGGGGCGCCGGCGAGAGGCTCGCGACAGTCCGCCGCCGAGACCGAGGCTCCGGGGAGGCCCGGGGGGACGGAGAAGCTCAGGGCCAGGCTCCAGGGGGGGGGGGGGCAGGCTTCAGGGAAGCCCAGGGAGAAGCTCAGGGCCAGGCTCCAGGGGGGGGGCGGGGCCTCAGGCGGGCCCAGGGAGAAGCTCAGGCCAGGCCCCCAGAGGGGGGGGCAGGCTTAAGCTCAGGGAGATCGGCCAGGACCAGGCTCCAGCGGGGGGGCGGACTTCAGGGGGGCCCAGGAGAAGCTTCAGGGCCAGGCTCCAGGGGGGGGGCAGGCTTCAGGGAACCCAGGGAGAAGCTCAGGACCAGGCTCCAGCGGGGGGGCGGGCTTCAGGAGGCCCAGGAGGAGCTCAGGGCTAGGCTCCAGGGGGGGGCAGGCTTCAGGGAAGCCCAGGGAGAAGCTCGGGGCCGGCTCCAGCGGGGGGGCGGCTTCAGGGGGGCCATCGAGAAGCTCAGGGCAGGCTCAGGGGGGGGGGGGCAGGCTCCGGGGAAGCCAGGGAAGACCTCAGGGCCAGGCTCCAGGGGGGGGGCGGCTTCAGGGGCCCATCGAGAGCGGGGGGCCCATCGAGAAGCTCAGGGCCAGGCTCTGCATGGGGGGGGGGGGCAGATCGGGGAGCCCAGGGAGAAGCTCGCAGGCTCCAGCGGGGGGCGGGCTTCACGGGGGCCAGGGAGAAGGGGGCTCCAGGGGGGGGGGGGGGGGGGGGGCAGGCTTTCATGGAAGCCCAGGGAGAAAGCTCAGGGCAGGCTCCAGCGGGGGGGCGGGCTTCAGGGAGGCCCAGGGAAAGCTCAGGGCCAGGCTCCAGGGGGGGGGGGGGGGGCAGGCTTCAGGGGGGCCGTTGGGAGCTTAGACCAGGCTCAGCGGGGGGCGGGCTTCACAGGGAGGCCCAGGGAGAAGCTCAGGGCCGGCTCCAGGGGGGGGGGGCAGCTTAGGGAAGCCCAGTGAAAAGCTACAGGGAAGCCAGCGGGCTTCAGGTCCAGCCCAGGGGGGGGGGGGGCAGGCTTCAGGGAAGCCCCGGGAGAAGCTCAGGACCAGGCTCCAGCGGGGGGGCGGGCTCCAGGGGGGCCCAGGGATAAGGGGCGCGCGGCGGGCGCTCTCGCGCGCGGGCAGCGCGCGGGCGGCGCCGGTGCGCGGCGGCAGCGCGGCGGCGGTCCAGCTGGAAGCTGGTCGCGCGCGGGCTCTCACCGGATGGCATCGCCAAGCTGCCCTCGATGGGCGCGCGAACGGTGGCGACGGTCGTTGCGATCCTGATGGGGGCGGCGCTGAGCTCTCTCTAGCATCGGACTGCTGACGGCAGCAGAGTTCGCCTTCGTCACCGCGGGGGAGGAGCATCCGATCATCGGGGCGTCCGTTCAGGCGGGCCGCGCGCGCGCGACGGAGGCCGCGCGTCGTCGCGCGGAGCGCTTGGAGGACCACTCCAAGCCAGGGTCGGCGGCTCTGATTGGCCCGTCGCGCGTGCAGATCTTCCGATTCGTTGCCGAGGAGCTGGGCGACTCGGGGGTCGTCGCGGGCGCCCGCGGCGCGCGGGGGTGGAAGGGCCGCCCGGCGCGCCTGGAGGGGGGCGCAGGATATGGCCAACCTCGCCATGCCCATCAAGGGCTTCAGGGTGTCCAGCGCGCGCAGGGACGGGCTCGCGAAGATGGTCCACTCGATCGCGGGCGCGGCCGTGGCGGAGGCAATCCAGTCGTGCATGGTGCAATTGGGATGCGAGGCCAGGCCCCCGGGTCGCATTCGGAAAGGCTGTCTGCAGGTGGCGCTCGATCATCGGGGATAGAAGACACCCGAACCCTAATTGCACGATGAAGCCGTAGCCTCACTAAGGTCCCCGTCTTCGCATTCGGCATTGCGTAGATCTGGGCGGTTTAGTTGAGACATCTGCAGAAACGGCCCCCTGTCCACAATGTTTTTGGCCCTCATGACTCATGTCTTCTCCCAGACGGGTAGGGGTCCTTTCGTTGCTAATCGTTCGACGAGCTCGACAAATTGTGAGTGGGAGTGCGTGTCGCCCTCAGCACCGACGGGGAGCTCAGACGCAGGATGCAACGGGTATCGTGTGCTCTGACGGTAATGTTGGCATGAGACCTGGAGGTGTGACGGCGATGAGATCACAGAGTACGGGGTCGGCGGAGCCTCTGAATCGGCAGCAGGTTTCTGTCGAGAGAATTGACGGCATTCATTTCAGAGAGTACGGGACCAGCGGAGCCATTATCGAATCAGCCTTTGTCGAGAGATGGAGGTTCGTCGGCGACGAGAACTTCGCGGGCGCTGGGGGTTCATCGGCGACGATTTCGCAGAGTACGGGATCGAGGGGAACCTGGTCGTGAGCCGTTCAACCTTCGCGACCGAGGGCGCTCCGTGATGCCGAGGCTTGCCGCCCGGCCGTTCCCGCAAGCTCTCTCTCCCTCTTCTTTCTCGTGTGGGTCCTCGGGTGCGTCCTCGTCCTCCTCCTCCGTCTGTCAGTTTCTTGGACCTAGTGGCCTATGCCAGTACGTTCTGAGTTTTCCATTGAATGGGCCCTTCGTGGGAGTTAGTGTTCTTCTCGTGGTAGCTTCGGAATTGGTGGTTGGGCGAAGTGAACTCGGGGCTCCCACCCTTCCCTCGAGGGGGGGGGGGGTTGCCTGATCCGTTTGAGAACGCACGCTAGGTCGCACATCGTGGTATATTGTGTTTGCGGTGATGCTTGTTCGAGTCTGCACCCGGGTTTCGACCCGATAGCGATCCGCCGCCGCGCCTCCTGTTTCTTCTTCTCCTCCCCTCCTCCTCCTCCTCCTCGTCCTCCTCCTCCTCCTCCTCCTCCTCCTCCTCCTCCTCCTCCTCCCCCCGTCCTCCTCCTCCTCCTCCCCTCCTCCTCCTCCTCCTCCTCCTCCTCCTCCTCCTTCTTTTCCTCCTCCCACCGTCCTCCTCGTCCTTCTCCCCCTCCTTTTTCTCCTCCTTCTTTCCTCCTCCCCCCCTCGGGGGTTCGTGGTGGAGGTCGGCGGGGGCAGGGATCGCCCAGAAGCCTCGATCCTCGATCCTCGCAACGCAACGCAACGCCCGATCGTCCCAAAGGCCGGTCCTGATTCAGAACACGGGGATGAGCATGCACAGCGACAATTCCTTAGGAATGCCACCGGAAAATTTGGGAAAAAACATCGTGGCAGTAGCGTCTGTTGTTCGTCTGGCCAGACTGCGCCGGCGCAGCCACGCCTGGGGGAGAGAGGGAAGGGAGGGAGGGGAGGAAAGAGGGGAGGGGAGGACGGGAAGGGGACGGCAGCGGCAGCATCGGCGATCAGTCAGTCCATCTCTGTCTCGGCCTTCCCCGCCGTCTATGCGGAGCGTGTTGTAGGAGGTGATCACGAACTTGCGCCGGAGCCCAGTTGGCGGCCAGCTGCGCTACTAGCGGCGCCGTTCCGGTTTCGACAGTGCGAAGCAGCCTGTCTCTGGCGAGCTCCCTTACCCGGCTCCACTCCAGCACGGGGTGCCGCTGGAGCGTGGCCTCTAATCTTGCTTTCATGCGGTGTCCTGTGGTCTCCCAATCTTCGTTGTCAAAACGAACCCATCCAACGATTTTTCGCAGCATCTTTCTTTGAACGGCATCCAGCTTGCCAATTTGTTCTGAAGTCAGCGGTGTCGCCGACAAGCTGTGGCAGACAGCAGTGGTAACGACGCTGTGAAAGAGCTTGAGGCGCAACGGAACAGGAATCTTCCGGTTCAGCAAGGTCGGTGCTAAATTGTGGAACTTCATCCAGCCGCAAGCCAAACGGTGGTTCAGATTACACTGCCCTCTCCGCCGTAAGTCTCCAGACAACAGACGTCCCAGATACTTGTGCGTTGCCTCGCATCGCAAGATCTCAACCATGCATTCTCCAGCATCAGCCAGAAGCGGAACATCGCTGTCTGAAGACTCGGAATCCGTTGTCAGCATCTTCGTTTTGGAGCCATTGATCCTCGGTCCCCCTCTTCGTCAGCATCTCCGTTGTCAGCATTTGCGTTGTCAGAATCTTCGTCGATCCTCGGTCCCCCTCTTTTTCCAGCCTGATCTAACGCTCGGAAACCTCGGTCCCCGGTCTTTCCAGCACCCCTGGATCCTGGTCGATCTCAAGTCCTCGGCCCTTCCAGCATGCTCTCAGGGTGCGCCCCTTCCAGCTGCAGCTGGCGCGTGCCTTCGGCGTGGTGCTGACGCTCCTGTTCATTACTGCGGGCCTGGTCTACGAGGCGCGCCATGGTCGCGGTCCAGGGCAAGGAGAGGAGGACGAGGAGGAGGATGAGGAGGAGGGAGGAGGGAGGAGGAGGAGCAGAAGGGGGAGGAGGAGGAGGAGGACGAGGAGGATGAAGAGGAAGATGAGGATGAGGACGGCGGCGGAGGAGGAGGAGAAGGAGGGATGATGATGATGATGATGATGATGATGATGATGATGATGATGATGATGATGACGATGACGATGACGATGACGATGATGATGATGATGATGATGATGATGATGATGATGATGATGCTGATGATGATGCTGATCATGATGCTGCTGATGATGATGATGATGATGTTGATGATGACGATGCTGGTAATGGTCATGATGATGCTGATAATGATGATGGTGATGCTGATTGTGCTGCTGCTAATGCTGCTGATGATGATGCTGATGCTAATGAGATTGATGCTGCTGCTGATGCTGACGCTCTTGCTGCCGATGCTGCTGCTGATGATGCAGATGCTGGTGATGATGATGATGATGATGATGATGATGATGCTGATGTTGGTGATGGTGATGATGATGATGATGATGATGACGATGATGATGATGATGATGATGATGATGATGATGATGATGATGATGATGATGACGATGATGATGCTGCTGCTGCTGATGATGATGACCATGATGATGCTGATGAGGATGCTGGTGGTGGTGATGACGATGATAGTGATGATGCTGTTGCTGCTTCTGTTGCTGCTGTTGATGCTGCTGCTGCTGATGATGATGATGATGATGACGATGAGCTGATGATGATGCTGATGATGCTGCTGCCGATGATGATGCTGATAATAATGATGATGATGGTGGTGATGATGATGATGATGATGATGATGATGATGATGATGATGATGATGATGATGATGATGATGTCGGTGGTGAAGGTGGTGATGATGATGATGTTGCTGCTAATGCTGCTGCTGATGATGATGGCGATGATGATGATGCTGCTGATGATGTTGCTGCTGCTGATGATGATACTGATGGCGATGATGGTGATTATGATGATGATGATCATGATGAAGATGATGATGATGATGATGATGATGATGATGATGATGATGATGATGATGATGATGATGAGGATGAGGATGAGGATGAGGATGAGGATGAGGATGAGGATGAGGATGAGGATGAGGATGATGACGACGACGACGATGATGATGATGATGATGATGATGATGATGATGATGATGATGATGATGATGACGATGATGATGATGATGATGATGATGATGATGATGATGATGATGATGATGATGATGATGATGATGATGATGATGATGATGATGATGATGCTGTTTTTGATGATGACGCTGATTCTGCAAAGAGCATGTTCTAACGCTGCTGGCGGAAAGCGGGGGGGGTCACTGGGGTTTCCCAGCCCGTCCCCCCCCTTTTCGGAAACGGGGGGGGGGTCACTACCGGTTCGAGCCCCCCGCTCTCCCCACCCCCCGTCCATTATGGAAGGGGGGGGGTCACTACCAGTTCGACCCCCCTTTCCCTTGCCGCCGGCAAGCGATTCCCGCTCCTCGGGAGAGTCGGACAGTGGTGGGGACACTGGGACAGTGGTGAGGACGGTGGTGATGGGGACAGTGGTGTGGGGACAGTGGGAAAGTGGTGGGGACAGTGGGACAGTGGTGGGGACGGTGGTGGTGGGGACAGTGGTGATGGGGACAGCGGGACAGCGGGACAGTGGTGGGGACAATGGGGGCAGTGGGACAGTGGCGGGGACGGTAATGGTGGGGACAGTGGTGAAGGCGGTGGTGAGAACGGTGGTGGGACAGTGATACAGTGGGGAGAGTGGTGTGGACAGTGGGGACAGTAGGACAGTGGTGGGGACAGTGGGGACAGTGGGAGAGCACTGTGGGACAGCGGCAGGGACAGTGGGGACAGTGGGACCGTGGTGGGAACAGTGGGGACACTGGGACAGTGGTGGGGACAGTGAGGACAATGGGGAGTGGGACCGTGGTGGGACCATGGTGGGGACAGTGGGCACAGTGAGACACTGGTGGGGACACTGGTGGGGACAGTGGGGACAATGGTGGCAGTGGGTACACTGGGACAGTGGTGGGGACAGTGGGACAGTGGTGGGGAAGGTGGTGGTGGGGACAGTGGTATGGGGAGAGTGGGACCGTGGTGGGGACAGTGGGGACAGTGAGACACTGGTGGGGACGGTTGTGGTGGGGACAGTGGTGAGGGCGGTGGTGAGGACGGTGGGACAATGGGACAGGGGTACAGTGGGGACAGTGGTGGGGACACTGGGGACAGTGGTGGGGACAGTGGGACAGCTCAGTGGGACAGCGGCGCGGGCAGTGGGACAGTGGGGACAGTGGGGACAGTGGGACAGTGGTGGGGACCGTGGGGAAAGTGGGGAGAGTGAGACCGTGGTGGGAACAGTTGTGGGGGCAGTGGGGACACTGCGACAGTGGTGGGGGCACTGGTGGGGACAGTGGGGACGGTGGTGGGGAAAGTGGGGACAGTGGTGGTGGGGACGGTGGTGCTGGGGACAGCGGTGGGGGATGTGGTGCGGATGGAGGTGGGGGAACGGGGAGTCGTTTGCCGGCGGTGGGGGGGGGTTCGAACCGGTAATGACCCCCCCGGTTTTCTGGAGGGGGAAGGGGGGGTTCGAACCGCTAGTGCCCCCCCCGGTTTTTCGGCCGGAGGGCTGGTGGGGTGGGGAGGGGTCAGGTGGGGTGGGGTTTGCCGGGGGACGGGGTGGGAGGGGGGGGGGTTCCAGCAGGGGGGAATTTTCGAAGGGGGGGGGACCCCGGGTTCCGGAGGAAGAAGGGGGGAATTTTCCATAGTAAAGCGGCGGTGGATCACGCTCTCTCTGATACTGAGGATGATGAGGATGCTGCTGATGATTATGATGATGATGCTGACGCTCTTACTGTGGATGACGATGACGATGACGATGACGATGACGATGACGATGACGATGATCGATGATGATGATGATGATGATGATGATGATGATGATGATGATGATGATGATGATGATGATGCTGATGCTGATGCTGATGCTGATGCTTATGCTTATGCTTATGCTGATGATGATGATGATGCTGATGCTGATGCTGCTAATGATGATGATGATGATGCTGCTGCCGATGATGATTATGATGATGATGATGATGCTGACGCTCTTGCTGTCGATGATGATGATGATGATGATGATGATGATGCTGATGATGATGATGATGACGGGTGATGATGATGGTGATGCTGATGCTGATGATGATGCTGATGATGATGATGGTTATGGTGATGGTGATGGTGATGGTGATGATGCTGATGATGTTGCTGCTGCTGCTGATGATGATGATGATGCTGATGATGATGATGAGGATGATGATGATACTGATGATGATGATGATGATGATGATGATGATGATGATGATGATGATGATGATGATGATGATGATTATGATGCTGATGCTGATGATGATGATGATGATGATGATGATGATGATGATGATGATGATGATGATGATGATGATGATGATGATGATGATGATGATGATGCTGATGCTGATTATGAGGGTGACCTGTATATATGTATATATATACACATTTACACACATATATATATATTCACACACACTCGTAGCACCCCGCATATGCGCATAAGAAAAAAAGGGCCGGGCACGGGGTGGGTCGCGTGTTTGTCGTGGGTGCGTCGCAGGGTGGGTCGTGGGGTGGGTCGCGGAGTGGGTCGCACGTGGGTCGCGGGCAGGTCGCGGGCGAGGACGACGACAACAACAATCATTTTGAGTTTGTTCGTTTGGATATACTCGCGTGTCTTTTGACATGTGTATCCCAAAACCTCGAAAGCCCGCCCTCCTCGTCTTCGACCGTGCATCTTCCTTACCTTTTACGTGTGGTTGACGCAGCCCCCTTCAAGCAAGGGAGCGGAGGGAGGAAAGAAGAAACAAGGGGGAGGGAAAAGGATGGAGCAAGAGAGAGATTTCAGGCGATCGCAGATATGGATCAAGGGGGCGTGGATTGGCGACGGGTCCCGTCTCCACGGGGAAATCGCGGATTTCCGCAGCCGAGCGAAGCGGCACCAGCAGCATTTTGGGGAGGCCCCCCCCCAGATCCATGGATTAGGCGACCGCGCGCCAAATCCACGGACCGCTGGTCCATGTCTGCGCGCTCCCGAAGATTGGCAGGACGGAGTTAGCAGCACGAGTGCAAGCGGCATCACCAGACGGGCGGGTCGGGCGGCCGGACCCTCACGGGCGGGCCGGGCCAGCGAGCCCAGCCGGCCGCTGGCCGGGTGGAGCGGGCGGGTCGCTGAAGCGCCACTCCAACATGAATCGCGAGGAAGTTCCGAGCGACAGCGCGATTCCCAGAGATCCATCATATTGATCGGGGGTGGACAGACATCCTGCCCTGACACGTCGATTGAGGAATTGGCCGTTTTCGGTTCGCGGGAGGGCGTCGCGGCCGTCATTTTTGCGGATCCAGGTCCGTCCGTTTCGGCCCAGGCCGTTTTCACTAAGGGGAGGTCTACTAAAGGGAGGTTTGTCCACCGCCGAATTGAACAAAAACAAGACGGCGTTTTTTTCCGGATTTTCGGCCTCTAGGGGCCCTCGCCGGGCCATGGGACCGTCAAAAACGGCTCAGGATGAAAACCAGTCTTGGGGAATGGGTCGAGACTTCTGGGGACCGCGTATAGAACAAATCAAGACATCGGATCTCTGGGTTCCAAGGTAAATCGTGAGGAAGCCCAAATCGAGAGCGTGATTCCTGAGTGTCGAAGGCGCAGTGTTCCCACAAGTTGCGAGGAAGCACCAATCGAGAGCGCGATTTCTGAATTAGTTGTATGGAAGTATCAGACGGGAACCGTTCCGGGGCACAATCTGAGGCGCAATCTTTTTTGTAGAGCCCTGGGGGGTGAAAAAGCACAATGGGCAACGGGTAGGAGGGATCAGCAGCAAGTGTTCTTTAGAGCTGAGAGTTCAACGCAACAAACATCAGCAATCTGCACCGCGGAACCCCAATTCAGCCACGCGCCCAGGGACCCCTCACTCAGATCTCTCATACAACCAGAAACCGGCCCCAGGCCCCCCCAGGCTGCAGCACAGGGGCATCTGATATACACTAAGTCCCCAATCCACCCCCTGGGCCTCCCCGGGGCCTCCCCAGAGCCTTCATCGAGCTTCCCTGGCCCCCCCGGAGCTTCCGTGTAGGTTCCACATAGGTCCCAGACGGGCCAATGTGGCTCCTAGACGACCCAAGGGGCCCCAAGATGGCTCCAAGAGGACCCTCACCACAGCCCGACGAGGCAAACATTGCTCCGTTCCTTTGTAGGATAATGCGCAACATTCGCTACTTTCATGTGCGCAGCGTCAAAAACGGCCCCAAAACGGTCCAAGAGGTTTCACAGAGGGCCCCAAGACGGCCCATGAGGCACCCCAAGACGGCCCATGGGGCACCAAGGACCGCCCCAGACGGCCCTCAGAGGGCCCCCAAAGGGGCCACGGGTGGGGAAGTCGAGCCCACATTTCGAGGCCTCCGCCCCAAGAGGACCCCGCAGACCGCCAGCAGCCCCCCAAGAGAACCCGAAAGAGGCCCAAAAGAGGTCCAAAAAGATGCCCCAAAGAGCACCCCATGGGGCCTCAGAGCTGAGGCTCCCTGCTAGAGGCCGCCCCCCCAGAGGCCCGAGCAGGCATTCGAGAGGTCTCGCGCCAACAGCCCAGGCACGGTGGCTGCACGTGGACGAGGGGCACTTCCTCTCTGTCCTCGCACTTCGAACCCGAGACCGCCCGCAGGACCCCAGGACCCCCCCCCGAGAGGACCCTGGAGCCCCCCCAAGAGACCCAGGAGAGGCCCCAAACGGCCGCAAACGGCTTCAAAACTGCCTCCAAGGAGTTGCCCAGAGGCTTCCCGAAAGACCCCAAGAGGAATCCAAGAGGTCTCCGACCAACGGTGACAGGATGGGCCGAGGGCCACCAGGAGGTGCACACGTGGACGAGGGGCACCGTGGCCCCTCCTATGTGCCCTCCCTTTTGCTTTTCGTCGTCAGTGTCCCCGCTTCTCCTTCTGCTCCTGTCCCTCCTTGCCGTTCTGCTTTCGTCGGCATCGCCGTCGAGCTCTTGGACTCTGCGCCACTGTCTGGGCCCCTTAGCCGCCCCCCTCGTCCTCTGCGTCTGCGTCGTCCTCCTGGAGACCTCCGTGCTCAGGGAAGGGCTGTTTGCTGCGTGTTCCCGTAGCGCTTTTGGCCCAAAGTCTTACCCGCAACCGTCGCCCAACCTTCAACATGTCATTGCGAGCTGGGATTCTGGAGAACCTGAGTGCGCGCGAAGCGCGCGCGATGGTTCCAGTATGAAGCTGTACAGGAAT
Organism: Prorocentrum cordatum; assembly: GCA_963575745.1. Taxonomy (NCBI): domain Eukaryota; class Dinophyceae; order Prorocentrales; family Prorocentraceae; genus Prorocentrum; species Prorocentrum cordatum. The sequence continues at coordinate 59,439 of CAUYUJ010004680.1, forward strand.
ATGCGTGTATATGGGTGTATGCATATGTCTCGAAGACGCCAACGCCAAACTACGGCCGGTTTGTGCCTTTCGGAAGCGCCCTTGCGGCCAACCGTCGTGCCATCGTTTGGCCAAGCTGTTTGACTATATGTTCCTCCAGCCGTTGTGGACCCCATTCGGGGAACACCTGGGAGAGGAAGTGTGGCGGAGGAGGTGTTCGGGGAAGGCCAGGGGCTGTCCTTCATCCCACTGCTGCTCTCCAAGCTTCAGCGCAGCAGGCGGCCCCAGGGTCTCCGCAGCCTCCCCTTTGAAAAAGGAATGAAAGGGAGAGGGAGAGAGTGAGGGAGGACGGATTAGGAGGGAGGATGAGGAGGGAGGAGGAGGAGACCGAAGGGAGGGAGGGCCAGAAGGGAAATAATAATTTGATGATGATGATGAGGAGGAGGAGGATGAGGAGGAGGAGGAGGAGGAAGAGGAGGAGGAGGAGGAATTGTGGGGAGGAACCCGCCGAGCGCCGATATCACAAGGCCGAGCACCTGGCGAACCCGCAGTTTGCAAACTTCTTCGACGCGTTCTACTTCTCGGTCCGTGGTGGCGGGGGGGTGGGGTGCGGCGGGGGTCATTTCTCTATCCTCCCCATCCCCATCAACCCATCCTTGATCCTTCCTTCCCTCTGCCTGCCGTTTAGTTGCCAGAGACATTCTCTACTACTCCTCATATTTTCAATCGCGCCCTATCTTCAGTCCCACAAAGCGGCGTCCCCACTATTTTCAGTATGGCATCACCCCGAATAGATTATGTTCCCCGAGGTCCTGAGGGGGCCCTGGCGCTGCTGACCCGAGAGGTCCTCCATAGTCGTTTTGGATCAGTCGACTCCACCTGAGGGCCACCAGGTTGGGGCCATGAGGCTGGTGGTCCGCGGCGGGGCATTCGGAGCCCCGTCGGAAAGCTGTCCCCGCCGGTCGCCCACCACCATGCCTGCTGGTGACCCCAGTGCGCTTGGGGTGCCAGCAGGACGTTGCGGCCCTCGTGGCAGGCGGGTGATGCGCGGAACGTCGGCAGCCGCAGGCAAGGGGGGCGCCGCGGGGTAGCGCGGGGCCTCCGTGGGGCAACTCCGAGCTCGACCCCGCGGCCAGCTCGGCACTGTGCTGCAGGTCGGAGTGCTGGACGAGCAGCGGGTCTCATAGGAGTCAGAGCTAGCTCGTGGAGGTCGGGGGGTCGCGCGGGCCCGGTAGCCCGAGGAGGGTGGCTGGCTGATTGAGTTCCGCCCCCTTGGGGCCTCGGACGCGTGTGTCGGGTGGTGTGCCCGCGCGACGGGAACGCACGGGGTCCGGACGGAGCAGACCATAACCCGCGTGTGCGAAGTGGGCGCCAGGAGCCGCCTTGTGCCAGGTCCCGAGGGCCGAGGATTGGTCGGTGCAACACGTCAACCTGGTTCGTGCGGTCGCGGAACAGGAGGCGAACGTGCTGCCCAAGAGCTGGGGGAGCGCGACCGAGGAACAGACCGGCAGCAGTCTAGGAGAGGGACGAGCTCTCAGCCAGTTCGAGCGACGGCGACGAAGAGCCCGACGAGTGCGGCTTCGACGACTGCGAGGACCTGGGGCAGAAGATGCCGCGGACGAGGCCGCGAGGCCCACCGCTGCCCCCGCCGCTCGAGGCGCCGCCGCTGGAGGCCCGAGCGGCCGCGCGGCACCAGGCGCTGGTGGCGGCCCCAGGCGCGGGGGCCGAGCGCCGAGCCCGTCTGGCGCGGCGAGCCGAGCCCGCCGGGCGTGGGCGCGAGGCGCGACGAGGAGCCTCGGAGCCGAGGTCGAGCCTTCCGCGGCGAGCGCGACCTTCTCGACGAGGCGGTGCAGGGCCTCGAGGCGGGCGCTGGCGACGCGGGCCGCGTTGCGGAGGTGCTGCAGGACCGAGCCTGCGGGCGGGCAGACAAGCGCTTGGACGGGGCCGAGCCTAGGCGCCACCCAGCTTCGCGGCGCGCGGGCGGTGCTCGCGTCCAGGGCCGGCGAGGGAGTCGGGGGGGGTCGACCCGCTCGGGAGCGCCATGGCCGTGGCTGGTTCGAGGAGCAGCTCGTCGACGGGCTGATGGGGCGCTCGGGGCCTGGGCTGGCGCTGGCGGCGACGCCTCAGGTTGCGAGGAGCACGGCGACTTGGGTGGCGAGCCAGGCGCTCGCGAGGCCGAGGTGAAGCGCGACCGTTTCGTCTCGAAGCCAGGCCATTTTCTGAGGTCGGGGCTCGAAGAACAGTTCCTGGCGGGCGCGCCCGAGGGCGAACTGCCGGCATGCTGCCGGCCCTTCTTGGGCGCTGTTTTTTTCGTCGTGGGCCCCGAGGGGGCGACTGCTTCGGACTCTCGCCGCGGCGCTGGACCTCGGGCTGAGCGGGTCGACCGTGGAGGCGCTGGACATTGCCGTCCAAGAGTTCAAGGACAGGGCGATGGCGATCAAGGGCGGCGGGGGTGGATGGCCGCCGCCCCGACCGATGCCGCGCCCGGCGTCGCTTCGATGTCCGAGGAGGTCGCGGCCCGCAGGGTGGCCTGCGCCGAGTTTCGGCGCGAGGAGCTGCGCGAGAGGCCGCTCGCCAAAAGGCGCCGTTTCTGGGGTCTCGGCCAGGTGCGGTCGCCCAGGGGGCGGCGACTCCCGTGGGCCGTCACGGCGGGGCTTATCCGCGTGCCGCGGCATCGGGCAGCTCCCGCCCCCTCGAGCACGAAGCGCCGGCGAAGTTTTGCTGCTCTGAGCCCGGCGTCCCTGGCGGCAGCAGCGGCGACCCTGGCGCGAGCCGCAGGGCGAGGGGCGTCGGCCGTGGCCCTCCGGCGAGCCGAGCAGCAACGGCGCCCGCGGGCCCTCCTGCCGCCCGATGGGCGCTGTTGGCAGGGGGCGACGAGTCGCCGTCGCAGCAGGCGATCGCTTTCTAGATTGCCAGGGCGAGGCTGCCGAGGGGGCGTGCCCGGCGCGAGTCTACCTGGCCATCCGCGAGAATCGCAACTGAAGCAGGTGGTGGCGGGCCCAAGTCCAGGCGGCGAATGCAACCGCGGGTGGGGGGGCGTGGGTGGGCGGGGCCTCGGCGGGAATCGCAGCGGGAAAACGGGCGCCCCCGCGCGCGACGGGCAGCGGCCGACAGGGGCAGGGCAGCAGCTGCTCCAGAGAGGGGGCCAGTAGTACACCAAGCTTGAGTGCGCATTCAATGTGATTGCAGCTTGCCGCCGGGGCCCTAGGGGGCAGGGGGTCCACCTTCGTCTCGTTGGCTCGGCGCGGCTGGATCCGCGGGCAGCGTGTCGACGCGAACTCCTCCCGCTACCTCTGCCAGTGCAGAGTTCGATCCAGGCGACGGAGGACCTGGCGCGGCAGGGCGGGCCGTTGGAGAATCGTGAAGAGTTGGTGCCACGGGGCTGCCGCGGGCTCATCAGCTGCGGGCTCGACTTCGAGGCAGAGGGGCGCGCCGGCAGACCGGTCGGGCCCGGCCGCGCGTCGTCTCGCAGGCGCAGCAGGTGGCGCTTGGAATTATCCACGACGCCGCCGCGCACTTCAGCTGCGAGCCGCTGAGCCCCGTGCAGGCGCTGGGTTGGGCCGAGATCCAGCGGGCAAGAGGTTGGGCGAGCAGGCCCATGGGTGGGGCGAGTTGCCGCTGGGCCCCCCCCGCTTGGGCATGCTAGGTCAGGCAGTGGATCTAGCAGCTCCGCGCGTTGAGGAGTGGCTGCTGAGCCCGGGCTCGCTCCGCGCGCCTCGCGACGAGTGGCCCGGGGGGGCCGCCCATGCTGGCGCGCGGGTTGCCGGCGACGAGGATTGGCGCGCCATCTGCAGGCGCTTCGAAGACGCCGCGGTTTTCGAGCTTACCGGCGAGGGGGCCTTCAGCGCCGACGGCAAGCAGGCGCTTGCAGGGGCGCTCGCGGTCGCCAAGTCAGTCAGTCAGTCAGGCCAGCCGGCCCCGCCCTTCTCCGAGGTGGCTCGGCTGATCCTCAACGTCGCGCTGCAACGCTCGTGCTGGCGCATCGCGGGGACCTACCTCGGCAGCCTGGCGCCCTGCTCATCGTGGACCTCGATCGTCGTGCCCGAGGGTCAGGCCCTCCTGTGGTCGTCGGGCGACCAGTCTGGGGTCTTCTACTTGCGCGGCCTTCCGAAGGTAATGCGGGGCTGCATGGCTGCGCGCGAGCTCGTGCCAAGCTGGGTCGTCGGGCGGCCCGGCGTCGAGTGGGTCAAGATGGCCGTCGCGCTGTGATCGCCGTGGGTCGGCTGTCGGCGGTCTGCCATTTTCAGCGCCAACGCCGCAGGCTGCGCTTTGGGCAGGGGCCGCGTGGCGCTGGCTTCGACGAGAACCAAGAGTGGAGGCGCGATCGCCGCTTGCCTCTCGTTCCTGATGCCCTCGCCCAGTCCTGGGTCCAGCACTGCCTCGACGACGTCGACTCGCCGGAGATCGCGCCCGAGAGCGTCGCGCTGATGATCGAGGGCGCCGCGGGGGGCTCCCAGCTAGAGCAGCGCGAGGCGCGCAAGGCAGCCGGGGCCCCTTCGTCCGAGAAGCGGGCATCCTGCCAGCAGCGGCGCTTCGTCAGGGCGGTGACGCCGGGCGCGTGGGCGTCTTGATCGAGAACATGTCGAGCGATTGGTGGGCGGGCCGCCGCGCCGTGGAGCTGCCGCGTGGCCTTGGCCCTTGGCGCGGCTCGCTCGTCGTTTGCCGCGCTCTACGAAGCGTGGGCCGTGTCCGAGCTGAGGGGCGCTGCCGGGGAGAGCGACGCGGCCCTCGGCGCCGCTTTCAAGCTGCCCGGCGATGCGCGGACAGGGCTCTTATCAGCCGTGTGCCTGCCGCCTATGGACTGCGCCACTTCGCGCCAACCTCGACGCCCCGGTGCCCGCCGCGGGGGGCCGGCGAGGGGGGCGGCGGCAGGTGCTTTCCGCGGGCCTGACCGAGTGCGGCGCTGAGGTAGCCAGCGGGCCGGTCGGTGAGGAGGGGCGCGCCTTCCCGCGGCGCGCCGCAATGGTGGCCGAGATCCCGCCTGTGTATTCTCTGAAGGATCAGCCCTTGGCCTCCGTGGCCCTGTGCGACCTCTTCGGGGGGGAGTTTGGGGCTGCCGTGGTCGCGTTGTCGAGGCGCCACTGCCGCGCTGCGATGCGCGCGTCGTCGGAGATTGACGAAGCTGCCAATCGTTGCGCGCGACAGCGCTGGCCGGGGGTCGTCGGTCTGGGGGGCGTCGCCAAGTTGGCCCTGGAGGCGCTGTGGCAGGTGGCCCGAGCGTCGTCGGATGTCGCTAGCTTGGTTGTCGTCGGCGGCGGCTCGCCCTGCGTCGACGTCGCCGGGCTGGGGCAGAGCGGCATTTGCATCGCTGGGCCGAAGAGCGGCTTGTTTTCCGGGCTGCCGCGGGCCTCCGCGACGAGTCGGAACGTCTCCGGCAGGCGGGGGCGCAAGTGTTTCGTTGGGGATGCGGCGAGCGCGCCCAGGGGCGACTTCGATGCGGTCTCGAGCGAGCTCGGGATCAAGCCCTATATGATCGAGGCGATGAAACATCGGACTCGGGCGCCGTCCCCGCCTGCGCTGGCCGTCCCGGAACTTGCTGGGGCGGCCGGGCGTAGTCGATATCGCGGAGGAGGAGGAGGAGGGGGGGCGCTGCTTCGTGGTGACGCTCCACGTGGGCTCTGCCAGCTTCCTTGTTTGGGCCGAGGACGGATGGGGCCTCCTGGGCCCGACCAGTGCGCCCCCGACCTTCGTCGAGCTGTGCAAGTGGAAGTCGCCGCTGGCGCCCGCGGCGAGAATCCGCGCCGCCCGTGATTCTGCTGTCGAGTGGTGGGTTGCGCCCAGTGCTGCATCTCAGGTGTACGACTTCGAGGGTGAGAACCTGCTGTGGAAGGCCTCTCGCGCACAGTGGCGGATGCCTTCGGCGGACGAGCGCGAGGCGTGGCTGGGTTTCGATCGCGGTCTCGCTCGGGCCGCCGTGGAGGGGCCCGTGCCTAGCCAGGAAGCGTATATCATCCGGTCACCCCTCATTGGCAACTCGTTCTCGGTGCATGGCTGAAGTCGTGCATGTCCTTCTACGGGAGGAATCTTCAAACAGAGTAAGAAATAGTATGGGGATGATTTGTTTGACTAACTTCGACAGTTTTTTAATTTGGGAAATCAAAGAAAACTTTTTTTGAGCATTCGTCCGAAATCCGCCTGTCGGGGGACATGCCCGACCTCGTGCGTGGCATCCCGCGTGCATTCGCGCAGCTCTTGGCTCAAGAAGGCAGGCGGCCAGTGTCTCAGGTGGCCCCCCTGCTCCGCAAGGGTACGGCCCTGGCCGCCTGGTCCCCTGCAGGGGGCACTGTCTCCGGCGACGCGGGGGTGGGCGATTTCGATCTTGAGCGGCAGCTGGTCTTCAAGCACTTGCGGATCGCTGGCCGAGGAGGAGCCAGCGCGCGGCTGGAGTTGCAGGCGCCGTTTTTAAGGCTTGGCCTCGTTCTGGACTTCAGGGCAATCTTTGGACGTGGTCGATCGGGCTCCGGCTCCCGTAGAGACGGCCTTCCCGAATCAACGGGATGGGGGCGGGTGCTGCGCTGAATGCAATCAAGTGGCGAGCGCGGGCCGTGTCCAGATTCCGCTGCCGCTACCTCCGCCTGCTCGACTCGCAGGTCGCCGCGAGCGTCTTGGCCAACGGCAGGTCTAGCGCCAGACGTCTGTGGGGCTGGATGCGAGGACGTGCGACGTATTTGCTGGCCTGTGGCGCGAACCAGCTGTGCGCGCACATTGGCGTGGGCGACAGCCCGACGAACGCGCCCGCCGTTTTGCGTCCCGCGGCTGTCGGGCAAGCTGAAGCCGAGCGGGAAATTCTAGAAGTCTTGACTGAAGCTCGAGCCGGACGTGCGGTCGTTGCCGCTTCCGCCGCTCAATGCGGCCGCCTTCGCTGGGACGTTTTGTTGGTGGGGCCTACCTCGTGTCGCTTCCTTGCTCGCCGCAGGCAACGCGGGGGTCCTCATCCTCCTGTTTTTTCTCCTCCTCCTCCTCTTCCTCCTCCTCCTCCTCCTCCTCCTCCTCCTCCTCCTCCTCCTCCTCCTCCTCCTCCTCCTCCCCCCCGCCTTTCCTACTCCTCCTCCTCCTCCTCCTCATCACCCTCCTTTCCGTCGCCCTCCTCCTCCTTCTCCTACTCCTCTTCTTCTTCCTCCTCCTCATCCTCCTCCTCCCTGCTCCTCTCCCCCGCTGCTCCTCCTATTGTCCTTGCCCCTGCTTGTCCTCATTGTCCTTCTCCTCCGCCCTCCTCCCTCCTCATCCTCCTCGTCCCTCCTCCCTCCTTCCTTCTCTCTCTTCCCCCTCTCTTGGTCTCGCCCTCGCCCCCGCCTGTCCCGTCCCCCTCGCCCCCCCTCGTTCGAATGCGGGGCGAAGGCTATCTGATTGGTACTGGTCCAACATAGATCGATCTACTGGCCTTGCAGTGAGGGGTCGACTCATGACACCGCCAGATATCATCGAGAACCCAAGCGCCAGATGTATCAGCCTTCGCTGTGCGCCACGCGTAACATGAATTGCAAGGTTGGAATGGGTCCCAAACTGTGTGTAGCGATTGTGCCGAAGGTTGGTACAATACTGTATGTATAGCAACGCCAATCATAACAGAACAGGTCTACCAACGGAAGTTGTAGTGTGAGGGCGCCTGGCATTCGTGCTCGCTAGAGCATACCAGCTGACAGTGCATTCTGCGCGCCCTCCTGAAGCGACATTTCGTGGCCGATATAATGACAACCCGTGTTAACGCGGAATTTGGTGGGGAATGGATCTCTGTGACAAGCCAGCGCTCAACCGCACAACGTCGAAGACCACGCTGAATTTATACCGCCGTGCACATCCGCACGTACGTGGTTCCCAATGCCGCAATGAGCGGCGCCGTACGAGGCTGCCTTCGCGGGTGCGCGCGCGTGCGCGGCTCCGTCTCGGCTTGCTGTTCCCGTCGCCGCGCGCGACAGCGACGAGGGCGTTGACGACGAGGAAGTTGACGATGACGACGACGTTGACAAAGGTGACGACGACAAGCGAGGATGACAACAAAGACGACAAAGACGACGACGACGCCGACGCCCGACGATCGACGACCGACGACCGACGACCGACGACCGACGACGACCGACGACCTTGTGTGGCCGAGGTCGGGGCCCTGTCCACCGCCGGCTTCGGGGACCTGGCGCCGACCACGGCGGCAGGCGGCGGGAGGGAAGAGCTGAAGAGCCCCCGGGAGGAGGAGCGAGGAGGAGGAGGAGGAGGAGGAGGAGGAGGAGGAGAAGGAGGAGGAGGAGCAGGAGCAGGAGGAGGAGGAGCAGGAGCAGGAGGAGGAGGAGGATGATGATGATGGTGATGGTGATGGTGATGGTGATGATGATGGTGATGAGGAGGAGGAGGAGGAGGAGGAAGAGGA
>CAUYUJ010004681.1:0-85000 GCA_963575745.1 Prorocentrum cordatum
AGTCGTAGTAGTAGTAGTATTAGTAGTAGTAGTAGTAGTAGTAGTAGTAGTCGTAGTAGTAGTAGTAGTAGTAGTCATCGTACTTGCATATGTGGGGCCATCTTGTGCTCCTTTGGCGCAATCGTAGCCGTCCTGGAGATCGTTTTGGTTGTCATTCAAACCGTCTTGGGACCGTCTGGAGCGAGAAGGCCGTTACCATGTGAGTTTTACAGGTGCTTATGGGGGACATCAGATGGGAGACCCCTTTTATGCGCTCTTCCGGGTGGACGGGAACCTTCACACAACACCAGGGACTATCTATTATCTCACACCCACTGCACCCCCGTGGCAAGACCACAGGGGGGCGGCCGATAGAAGGGCCTGCGCGGCCCATGCCGCCGCTCTAGATCAGATGCCTCTGGGATGCCTGCGGGGATCTCTTGGTCGGAAGCCTCTTGACAACGTATTTCGGGGTGTCCTGGGGTCTCTTGGGGCTCCTTGGGGGCCTCCTCGGGCTTTGTGTGGGCCTCTTGGGAGCTTCCTGGCGGGCCCCTTGGGGGCCTACTCGCGGTCTCGGGGATCACTTTGGGGCGGAGAGAGCGACATGTCAGTTCGGGTTCCCCGTCTTGCGGCTCTCTCGGGGCCTTCTTTGGACCGTCTTGGGCCGCTTCGGGGACACACTGCGCTGTCTTTTTGGACTTTCTTATGCCGTCTGGAGGCCCTCTTGGTCTTGGGGGCCGCTTTGGCCGTCTTGGGGCGGTCTAGGTGTCCTCTTGAGCCGCCTTGGAGCGGTGGATGACCGAACAGGCGATAACGCTAAAATCTCCCAAACCCGTCTGCCAAGTCAACGATTTTGGCTTCTCGGGGCCCTCTTTGAAGTGATTTTGCGGCTCTCTTGGAGCCTCTTGGAAGCCTCTTGGGCCGTCTTGGGGCCATGTTGCGCGTCTTGGAGCGGTTTTGGGCGTCTCGAGACTTTGATGGCCCGTGATGGGGGCCTCTTGGTTGGCCCGTGTGGGCCCTCTGGCTTTAAAACAAGTCACGCGAGATCACGCGGCCAGTCCGCGGGAAGCCCCGAACGATCCCTGAGTTAGGCGTCTGGGCCCTTGAAACTCAATCTTCAGGACTGAGGACGGAGAGCTCTTGCGACCTGAGGACTCTCCTTGTCTTGTCTCGAGGCACTGTGGCGGACAAGGAAGAGGGATGGAGGAGGAGGAGGAGGAGGAAGAGGAACAGCACGAGGAGGAGGAGGAGGCGGACCAATGTAAACCCCAAACTCACCAACGAAATTGGAGTAAACCCTCTCTCCAAGCTCCCTCTTCATAGGCCCTGCAAGGGTTCATTTCAACTGCTGGAACTGCCTCGTTGGGAGACAACCGTTTGAATATTCTGAAGCGAGACAACCGTTTGAAGATCCGGAAGCGTGCCAAAACACCATTCTTGGTATTTCAACACCGCGAAACAACCTGACTGTTGCGTCTTTGGTGGTCCTCAATCGTGCCAGAACACAATTCCTGGGATGTCAACTCTACGCATCAACGTAACTGTAGCGTCCTGACAGTCCTGAATCGTCCCAACATTATTTCTGGTCCGTTGACCATGCGAATCCGTGAAACTTAAGCAACTTGTTAGGACGGATGTGCGGGGCGCTAATGCGAGAATCACATTTTGAAAACCGTCCGCCCTGAATCCGTGAAGTCTCCGCAAATTGTTAAGACGGATGTTCGCGGAGTTGAGGCGAGAACCACATTTTGAAAACCGCCCGCTTTCAATCCGCGAAGCGCTCGCCAGTTTTTGAGCTTAAGGATCATGAGTGGTGAGGAAGTCTCAGGCGAAACGCGTGGCCCGTCCTTCAAAGTGGCCCGGGGTGCGACAGGGAGGAGTTTTTTGAAGGGAGAGGACAGAGAGGGGGAGGTGGAGGAAGAGGAAGAGGATGAGGTGGAGGACGAGGAGGACCAGTGTAACCCCCAAGAACTATCAACAATCTTGCATCAAACCCTACCTGCAACTTCCCTCTCCGTAAGCCTTTGCAGGGGTGCATTTTCACTGACGGAAGCGCCCCGTTAGAAGACAACCGTTCGAAAATCTGGAACTGCACCAGAACACCATTGCTGGGACTTCAACGCCGCGAGTTACCGTTGCCGTTGCGTCTTGACGATCTTGAACCGTGTCGGAACAACGTTTCTGGGATTTCATCACCACGAATCACCGTAACTGTTATGCTCTAACATCTCGACATCGTGCCCAAACCCTTGTATTGGAATATTAACCATGGGAATCTTTGGAACTGTTGAGCAAATCTTGAAACGAATGTGCGCGGCGCTCAGGCGAGAGCCACATTTTGAAAAGGAACCGCCCTCCATCCGTGAAGGTGTTTCAACTTGTTAAGACGGGTGTGCGCGGCGCTAATAACATAACAACGTTTTGAAGCCCAGCCGCCTTCCATGCGCAAAGCTCTTGCAATTTGTTGAGACGAATGTGCGCGGAGCTACGGCGAGAGCCATATGTTGAAAACGACCCGCCATTCACCCGTGACATCTCCGCACATTGTTAAGGCGGATGTACGCTGCGGTAAGGCCAGATCCACATTTTGACCACGACCCGCCCTCCATCCGTTAAGCTGTTATTAATTTCAAGCTTCAGGGTCGTAAAGGGTGAAGAAGACTGAGGCGAAACGCTTGGCCCTTTCTTTCCACCGGCCTCGGGGTCCGACGGGGAGGAGTGACTTATAAGGAAACAAGCGGAGGAGGAGGAGGAGGAGGAGGAGGAGGAGGAGGAGGAGGAGGAGGAGGAGGAGGAGGAAAAGGACAAGGACCAGTGTAAACCCAAGACTTATCAACGATATTGCAACAAACCCATTCGTTTTGACTGAAGGACGTGCCCCGTTTGAAAACAACCGTTCGAAGATCCTGCTTTGTGCCAGAATGCCACTCCTGGGATTTCAACGCCGCGAATCACTGTTACTGTTGCGTTTTGACGATCTTGAACCGTGCCTGAATACCATTCCCTGGGACATCAACACCACGAATCAACGTAGCTGTTACGCCGCCCTAGCCATCCGCTCTCGTGTAAAATTACAATTTCTGGTACGTTAGCCATGCGAACAGAGGAGTATGGTGTAAACTCGTGAAACGAATGTGCGCGGCGCTAAGGCGAGAGCCACAGCTTGAAAAGAAACCGCCTTCCACGCGTGAGCATATTACATTTGCAATGACCCATATGCGCGTCGCTGAGGCGATCACAACATTTGAAAACGACCCGCTCTCCACCCGTGAAGCTGTTGCAGTTGTTTAATATGAGTGTTCGCGGCGGTAAGGAGTTCACCACATTTTGAGACACACTTGCGTTCTACCCGGGGGATTCTTGCGTGATTACAACCATCACCGCCGTCATCAACGTCATCAATGCCGTGAACGCCATCAGCGTCATCAAAGCCACCATCATCAAAACCATCAGCATTATGTACTTGGCCGTTTGGGCTGCATGAGATGTCCGCACATTGTTCTTGCCCCTTCTCCCCCTCCTTCTCCGTTCCCTCGTTTTACGCAGGACTCCGTGGTACTGGCGCTCGTTTTCGTTTTTCTGTGAGCTTGCGAGGCTTCTGGACACTTGCGCGGCGGTGCCCCTTGGCCACGTTTCTGTAGTGTCCCGCGACGTTTGGTGAGCAGCTCGTGCATTAGAGCTGCGGGCAGAGTTACTGCGGTGATGTAATCCTCGCATCCCTTTTTCCCATTCCCCCCAGGACTGTATCTGTAGTTGTATTTCAAAATCGCAGTAAGCGGGTCTTCGCCCTTGGGACGCAAATGCTTATGTAATCTTGGTGGTGCTCCTCAGAATTGGGCGGTGCACTGGGGGGCCGGCCGACCCAGGCAGCAGTGGGCCACCGAAACGTGCAAGACAGTGCAGGGCATCTGAGGTGTCCCTGTCTTGTCCTCCAATTCCTCTCCCTCCTCCGTCTCGTTTTTTCTTTGCCCTGAAAAGTTGCTCATCGCGCGCTCTTCTGCCCACGCGTCCCTCCAGATGTGCCAGCGCTGTGCAGCCATCTTGGCCTCGGTGTCTCCCCCGCTTTCCGAGGAACCCAGTTTGATGCCCGAGGCCCCCCCGAGACAAACAAAAGGTCCTCGTCATACGCATTCCCTCCCACGGAGATCAGCAGGGCATTCGCAGTGAGAAATCATCTTCCTCCCCCCTCCAAGGCTACGCGCATCTTGGCCAGCCGCTGTGTTAGGTGTGCAGCGAAATCTGCTCCGAATTCTGCATTCTAGCAATTTGCGCGGGACCTCATTGTAGACGTGGGTGAGCGGGAAAGGCGTGATCGTTTTGGTCATATTCGAGGTCAGCATTGTCCCCCCGTCGTGCAGATTTAGCGTCGCAGGACTTGCTGTTGACAGGTTTGCATGCAGGCATGTCTTTGTTGCGCGTTACGTAGCCGCCGATCCTCGGGTCTGGAAGTCTTCCGACGTCTCGCGCCGTCGTGGTTCGACCTGACCAGACCTCTTCCTCTTTCCTCTTCCTCGTCGTCTCCTCCTCCTCCTCCTCCTCCTCCTCCTCCTCCTCCTCCTCCTCCTCCTCCTCCTTATTGTCCCCTTCCCCGTCCCCTCTCTCTTCCTCGCCCTTTCCCTCCGTCTCCTCATTTTCCTCGGCAGAAGTGGGCGCCGCATCAAAAAATAGACGGCGCTTGCCAGGCGCAGGCGACGGGCCCACGACCCGCCCGGGACTCCTCCACCGGCAGCTCCGACCGGAGCTCTTCGGAGGGTGGCAGTTCCGCCTCGTCCGACGGCCCCTCCGACGAGGACCAGGGCTGTGTCCTCCTCCTACTCCCCCTCCCCCTCCTCCTCCTCCTCCTCCTCCTCCTCCTCCTCCTCCTCCTCCTCCTCCTACTCCATCCCTTTTCCTTAGAAATAACTCCGTCCCGGCGCACCCCGAGGTGTGTTGCTAGGGCGGGCCGGGCGTTTCGCCTAAGTCTTCCTCACCATGTCGGATTTTTCAGTTGATCATTTGTCTGAGTTTCGCCAGTGGATGGCGTGCCGTTAAAAAAACGTGGCTCTCGCCTTAGCTCCGCGCACATTCGTTCTGAAACATTACGAGAGAATCGCTGATGGTGGGTGGGTCGTTTAAAACATGTGGCTCGCGCCTTAGCACCGCGCGCGCTCGTCTCAAGCATTTGCAAGGGTTTTAGCGGATGGAGGGCGGGCCATTTTCAATATGTGGCTCTCGCTTCAGCGCAGCGCGCATTCGTCTTGAACATTTGCAAGAGCTTCACTCATGGAGTGCGGTTCCTTTTCAAAATTTGGCTTTTGCGTCATCGCCGCGCACATTCTATTTTGACTTTTGCAAGAGCTACACGGACAGGCCGTTTTCAAAATGTGGCTCTCGCCTTAGCGCCGCACGCATTCGGTTTAAACCGATCAGAAGGAGCGTTTTTTGCCACTGCTGGCTGGCAAGGGGGGTACAATCCCACCCAAACCAGTTGGGGGGGATGCAGGACCTCCTTCACCCCAGGGAAATGAGTGGGCGGGTTCGGCACCCCCCCGCCGGGGAATGAGCCGCGGGGGCCCGGAACCCTGCCGCCCCCCCCCCCCCCCCCCCCCCCCGGAAAATCATTGGGGCCGCCCCCCCCTGTTCCCCCAACCCCCCCGCGACGACGACGACGACGACGACGACGACGCACGATGCACGACGCACGATGCACGGCTCACGACGACACCGACCGACGAGGACGACGCCGACGACGAGGACGACGCCGACGACGATAACGACGACGCACGACGCACGACGCACGACGCACGACAAAGACAACGCCGACGCGACGTTGACGGCGACGACGACGACGACGACGACGGCGGCGACGACGACGACGACGCACCACTCACGACGCACGACGCATGACGCACGACGACGACGACGCCAACGCGATGGCGACGACGACGCCGACGACGACGACGACGACGACGACGCCCGCGACGACGACGCACGACGAAGACGACGACGAAGACGACGAGGTTGACGACAATGAGCAGAGGAGAGTCGGGTCAGAGTAGAGTATAATGGGACCCGAGTAGACTGTAGGGTAGGGGGGGTGGGATACGGTAGGGTAGAGTAGAGTAGGGTAGAGTAGAGTAGAGAGGTGTAGATCAGATGGGAGTAGAGAAGGAGTCGAGACACGAAGAGTAGATGGGTAGAGTAGAGCAGACACAATAGTAGAGTAGAGCTGAGTCGAGTAGAGTAGAGTAGAGTAGAGTAGGAGCAGGGTAGAGTATCTTGGGGTACGGTACGGTAGAGTAGGACAGAGTAGAGTAGGACAACATAGAGTAGAGTAGGGGAGAGGAGAGTAGAGCAGAGAAGGGGTAGAGTCAAGCTATGTGCGCAAGCGTCGTATCTGACGTCCTACTCCTCCCTCCCATCCCTTTGCCTTACGTAGATCTTTTTTCTATTCGCACAAATGGGTGTCGAACTGGATAATGATCCTGAGGGAGCACGCGATGCATGGTATAGCACGGCGTAGCATGGCATAAACGAGCACGGCCACAGCCGGCGTCGTCGCGTCGAGAACGCGACCCCTGTCGACAACAAGGTCAGAGGGGAACCAGAAGTGACACAGGACGGGATGCAAATGGACGGTTCAAAAAGCGGAAAGCTCAACATGAGATCAGCGTTGCAGCGGGAGCACGACTTTGAAGGACCGAAACCGCGGAACTGAGTCCAGCGTGGCAGTGGGAGAACGATTCGGAAGGACTGGAAGGGCGGAGCCGAAGCCAACGCTGCAGCAGGAACACGATTTGGAAGAACCGAAACAATGAAAAGAGGTCCGCGCTGCAGCGGGTACATGATGGGGAAGGACTGAGAACGGGAAGATGGAGCCAACGCTGTAGCAGCAGCGCCATTCTGCAAGGATTGAAACCGTTCGAACCAGCAAAAACACACATGCTATTTTTCAATTGCTGACGCTTCGCGTATCCCCACCAGCCCATCCAGAAACGATGCCCAGGGGAGTTGAGGTGATCAGGGACATGGGGGAGCAGGGCAGAAACGTCAGAGGCTCCGAGGCTCCCGACGGCTGGGGCCCGTCCCTACTGCGGCCCTTCCTGAAGAGGGTCTACGGCGACAGGGTGGCGCCAAACCACCCCCCCGACAACTTCCACTGGCAAGGCAAGCGGCTCGCCGCCGCCCGTGTGGTCACACACTTCTGCGTTCTCTCGGCTGACCCCATCATACGGCCCAAATGGCTCCGGCACGCCGATCAATGTTCCGTACGCGGCCCCTCCCGTCTGTGCTACACCCTGGAAGCCCGTTTGCAATTGTCGTTCTCCTCCTTCCCCTCCCCCTCCTTCTCCTCCTCCTCCTCCTCCTCCTCCTCCTCCTCCTCCTCCTCGTGCCAGCACGCCGCAGGGTATCTGGCCGCCCCTCTTTGTCCGCGTTGTGGGAGTGAGCCTGAGACCATGTACCACCGTTCTTGGACGTGCAGTGCCAATTTCGGTGTGTAAGCCAGCGTGCGACGAATCAGCTTCACTTTGTACCCAGGCTGCCGTAGGACAGAGGCTCCCAGCTCCCACGTGTGCCCTGTTTTCGAGGATGGGGGATGGTCGTGCCGTGGAGGGTGGGTCCTGCGTCTTCTGTTGATGCTGAAGCCGCCGCTTCCGCCGCCATGGCCCCCCTCTGGTCCCCCGAGGGTTTTTTTTGGATGGTCCTGGAGGGTCCTTCAGCTCCAAGCCTGGGCGACGGCGGATCGGCGCAGCCTTGGTCTTGGCTGCCTGGGATGGTGGCTTGGACCAGACCGGCAGACGCCAGGCAGCCCCGAGGGCCGAGCTGCTCATCATTTTGAGCATGTCACTGACAATGAGGCCCTGTACGATGGCTGGCGCAGTCGCCGCTAGCTTTCCTGCCGGGGCTCTTCTGATTTGGGGTATCGAACTCGATTCGCCTCCATGGGCCGTCAGGATGGGATCGTTATGCGATGGTTCCCCTCCCAACTTGATCCCGCGGACCCTGCTTTTTCCGAGGAAGATGTGCTCCTCGCGTCGAGTGATACTATAGCTGACGCTCTCGCGTTCGAGGCCGCCAAATAATCTTGGCGGCTCGCCTCTCTTGGACGGCGTGCCCGGCACCGATCAGTGGGACGCCCCTTGCTGTTTGGTCCGCCACCGGGCCGCTCAGGCCCCTGTGGACTCTCTTACCGAGGCTCCCTGTTCCGCGGGGAGGCCCACGATGGGCCGAGACAAAACCACGAAACTCCAGGCCGCCCTCCTTCGCAGCTCGTCCTGTTTTATTAAGACGTGTTCCAAGTGGAGCTGCTGGCTTTGCTCGAATTTTCCTTCGTCTTAGGTGTTGGAGGCTTGTCAGGGCCCTTTACCCGTGCCGTTCGGCAGGTGAGGAACCTTCTGGTCATGGGATCGTTCTGGCTGACGGGGTGGTGACGGTGGGGGGAGCTCAATTTCACTGCGGTCATCGTTTGCATGTCTGACCTTTGCACTCTCGTTGTTTCTGCCCCTGTTGCGGTCGATCGGCCACGGTTGACCTCAGGCAGGTAATCAAAGAGTGCGTTCCCCTCACGAAGAAGGGCTGGGGCAACTTCCACCGTATCAGGCGAGGTTTCTTCCCAGGCCACAGTAGCCCAGCGGTCCCCGTCTTGGAGGCTGCCGCCAGCCGTGCGCGTCGCGATCAGGCGCGGCACATGGTGCCTGGCGCACCTTATGCTCAGTGTCTGTAGCCACGTAGGCTGGCTCCCATGACACTCCATGACGCTCCGTGAGACTCCTCCTCCTCCTCCATCTGAGGCGCTGGGTCCCCTCCTTTTCCTCCTCATCCTTTTCCCCCCCAATCAGTTGTCCTCCTCTTCATTTTCCTTGTTCCGCCGCCTGTTCCTCGAATGAGGACCATGGGCGCTGTCCTTTGGGCGCCGTCGGCGTCGGTGTCGTCGTCGGGCGCCTGCCGTCGGGCGTTGGACCATCCACCGCCAGAGCATGCCCACATCCACCGCCTCAGCGTCGTGCCCTGGGACCTCGAAGACCTCTCGAGGAGTGGCGGACGTGAATGCCTGCCCGCTCCCAGTTGCTGCAGGGCACCCACCCCCACCGCTCCCCAGGGGAACCCCGAGCAGGACTTCCAGAGCGATGGATGTGGATGTTCCCTGGCGGTGCACCCCACACCGTGTCACTGGAGGCTGCCGGCGGTGACGGGCTGGGCGTGGAAGCCGCTGCTGGCGCTGCCGAGCGCGCACGGCCAACGGAACCGCGCCCCGAGCAGGCTGTAGGGGCTCTGCATGGCGGGGCTGCATCGCCGACTGGGTCCCGACCCAATGAGGAGGAGAATGCTCCCAGTGGGCGCGGCTCCCACACCATATCGCTAGGGCGTGACGACAGTTCCAGATCCCGAGCGGCCCGCGAGGCCCTTCGTCCTCCAGCCCAGCAGGTGGCCCCTGGTTCCCAGGCCCTCCCGGAGCCCGTGGCCGACCCCACGGGTGAGGAAACCGACATCGTTGCGGTCATTGGATCCTCCCCCTCCTTCTCCCCCGCCTCTCCTCCAGCTCCCGCCTCCCCCTCGCCCCGCTCTGGCCGGGGCCCAGCGATGCAGGATCCACGTGAGTGAGGCTGGAGCCCGACGCAGGCAGCACCTGCGCGTGGCCCTGTGGGCCACGAGCAGCTTCCATCTGCACCTGGATGGGGGCCGCGGCTCCACCATCAGTGCCAGTTTATGGGGGACGGAAGCCGGCCCCTCACCGCTGCGCCCCTCAGTGGCCCAGCGATGAGCAGCAGCAGTCCTGTGGACACACGCTGAGATCGCCTTGCCTCGCCTCCCCCCCCCCCGTCCCCTTCCCTTCCCGTTCTCTTGCCTCACGACTCGTCGGCCGCCGTCTGGAGGACGACCCGCGCGACTACAAGCACGGCGGTTACCACCCCGTGATGCCATACCAGCTGTACAGCGGCAGGCGCCAGCCCCGCCGGCTCGTGCCGTGCTGCTCGAATCTCATTTGTCCTTCGTCGTGGTTGTCGTTCCCTAACCAGTTTTCTAGTAGGTTTTCACATATGTATGTATATATATATATATATATATATATATATATGTATGTATGTATGTATGTATGTATGTATGTATGTATGTATGTATGTATGTATGTATGTATGTATGTATGTATGTATGTATGTATGTATGTATGTATGTATGTATGTATGTATGTATGTATGTATGTATGTATGTATATATGTATGTATGTATGTATGTATGTACGTACGTATGTATGTTTGTATATGCATCTGTATATGTATATGCATATGTATATGTATATGTATATGTATATGTATATGTATATGTATATGTATATGTATATGCATGTATATATACATATATATGTATATCTCTATCTATCTGCATATGTATGTATGGCTCGTAGCAGGGGCCTGGTTGGCCGTTCCCAGCGCGGGATCGGTGTTTTGATGGTCTCCCGTATGGTGATTTGTATGGTTCTCCGCACGGTTTCCCGCAAGGCCTCCCGTACGGTCTCCCGGATGCTTTCCCGTATTGGCTCCCTTCTGGCATCCTTTACGGTCTTCCGTGTGGGCTCTCATCAGTACTCTCTAGAGTACTATACATATTGTTCTCCTCTCTGTGTCGTGCTCTCTACGGTGCTCTCGTTAGTGCTCAAGTGTTCTTCGGGGCCTTCCGCCGCCAACGGTGTGATTGTCGTCTTTTTTCTCGTCCTCGTGGGTATTCTCTTCTCCTCCTTCTCCGTCGTCTTCCCCCGTGCTCCCCCCCGTTCTTCCACCTCCTCTTCCCCCTTCCCACCCCTTCCCGCTTCTCTCTCCCCCCCTCTCCTTCTTCCCTCCCCCGTGTCTCCCTCGCTTTCCCTGCTCCTTCCTCTCCATGTCCCTCTCCTCGCCCTCCTTCCCGTCCTCGTCCTCCGCCTTCTTCTTCCTCTCACCCCTCTCCCCCATGGTGCCTTCCTTGGCACATGTTTTCCTTCCCTCTTCTTCCGATGTTCCTTCTCGTTTTCCTCAACGCAGGGGTCGGGATTTGTTCTCCCTCCTGGGGTATAATGACTCCTGCTCGTAATGGACAGGCAGGAAGAGGATGCGGGCGGGACGATTTTTTTCTCGCTGTTCTCCTGCCGCTGTGCTCGCGCGAGTGAGTTGTCGGTCCTCGTTCTAATCTCCGCAGGGTCCGCGCGTCGCACCCGAATTCCTGGCCCTGCCACTGCTCATGCGCTGCCCGCTGCATGCTGCTGTCGCTGCTGCTGTTGCGCTGCCGGCTGCACGCTTCTCGTCACACCCTCACGCGGACCGTGCTTCACAGGCGGTTCTCTGCGTCGGTGGTCTGCGAACCACTTCTACAGTAATTGAAATGACTGTTTCTCTGGTTTTCAGTGCTTCGCTCTCGATTGGAACTGATTCGTTTTAAGCTCTGCGTGCTTCGCTACTGTTTTGGAGCTGCTTGGTTGGAGATCTAAATAATGAGAAAGAGAGACAACTAGACCGATAGAAAGACATCATGGAAAAGGGACATCATACAGGGAATACATACGCATATAAATACGGGAGGGGAACATGAGAGAGGGGCGGAGAGAGGAATCGGAGGCTCCAGTTGTCAGAAACAAGCAAAGAGAGGGATCCCGATTGAGACATATTGAGAGGAAAGAGGGATAGACCAATGAAGGGGAGGAGCACCGCGAGACAAATATAGATATGACGATGAGGGGATGATATAGAGGGAAATCAGAAACTCATAGACAGAGAGAGAGAGGGAGAGAGAGAGAGAGAGAGAGAGAAAGAGAGGGAGGGAGAAGGGGAGCGATAGAGAGAGAGAGAGAGCGGTTGAGAGAGAGAGAGAAAACAGAGAGAGAGAGGGAGAGATTGAGAGAAAGAGAGAAACAAACAAACCAATGACAACGAGAGCGATACTATCAACAAGAGGGCTCACATACAAGACAAGAGGGGCACAGGGACAAATAAACCCAGAAGGATCGATCCATATCAAACCGGAAACATGAGATTCATGAAATTCATGAAAGTTTGTTTCTGGAACAGGCGGCGCCTGTCTGCGGAAGGGGTAAAGCCTCCAGAGCGGGCGACTCCTGCTTCTGGAACGGCGAAGCCTGTTTCTGGAACGGGCGAGCCTTGATTCAAGAATGTCGGGGTGTCGGGGGCGGCACGGAGGGGGGGGAGGACTAGGGGGGGGTGGATATCATGACGGGGGCCATGATATCTCCCCAGATCTCACGGCGCCTCTTCTTCTCTCTTTACGTCCCCGGCCCCCCCTTGGGCCGCGCACATGCCGCCGGCCATAATTTGCAGACCCCCCTCTTGGACGCCCCCCTCTTGGCCGCTCCCGAGAAAGGTCGAACCCTTTTTTCCGAAGCGCTGGAGTTGTTTCGAAAACACTGGAACTGTACTGTTTCCGGAACGCTGACACCGGCTGAAATTGTTTCTGGAGCTGTGCCACCTCTGTGCCCACATGCGTTCTGCCACGTCGACTGTGCCACCTGTGTGCCCACAGAAGTTCTGCGAGGTCGAAAGGACCTCTGCCTTTCACAAGAGGTCGGGCCGTGCCACCTACGCTCCACATGCTTTCTGCTAGGTTGGCAGGGCCACGCACGTGTCCACGCGCGTTCCGAAAGAACATTTGTCTGTCACGAGAAAGCTGATCGTCCCGTCTGGGTGTCCACTTCACGTGCCGACGGCGTCGCAGAACGCATGTGACGTGTTTTCTGCGACGTCGGCCGCGCCACTTATGTGTCCACATGCGATCTGATGGGTCGACAGATCATGTGGTTTTCACGAGAAAGCCAACCGTGCCACTTATGTATCCACATACGTTCTGTTAGGTCGACCGCGCCACCTGTGTGTCAACATGCGTTCCGCTGGGTCGCAAGAACGTTTGGTTATCACGAACAAGCCTGGCGTGCCACCTATGTGTCTACAGGCGTTCTGTTAGGTCGGCCGTGCCACTTGTGTGTCAACGTGCGCTTCTCTAGTTCGAAACTACATCAGGCTTTCACGACAGAGCCAGCTGTGCCACCTCTGTCGGCTGTGCCACTTAAGTGTCCACATGCGTTTTGCGAGGTCGAATGAACGTTTGGCTCCCCGATACAACCGAGCTTGCTACCTATCTGTCCACATGTTTCTGCTAGGTCGGCCGTGCCACCTATGTGTCCACATGGGTTCTGCGATGTAGACATGGAATCTGGCTTTCATGAGGGCCGAGCGTGCCACCTATGCATCCACATGCGTTCTGCTAGGTCGGCTGTACCACCTATGCGTCCACATGGGCTCTGCCAGGACGACAGGGCATCTGGCTTTCACGTGCGGGGGCGACTGTGCTACGTGTGTGTCCACATGCTTTGTTCTAGATCTGCCGTGCCACCTATGCGTCCACTTGCGTTCTGCTAGGTCGGCAGTGTCACTGATGTGTCCACATGCGCTGTGACACGTCGGGACGACATCTGGCTTTCACGAGGTTGCCGACCAAGCCACAGATGTGTCCATATGCGTTCTCATAGATCTGCCTTGCCACCTATTTACGCACGTGCGTTTGGCTGGGTCGAGCAGGGCATCTGGCTACCACGAGAGTCGACCGTGCCACCTACGTCTCCACATGCCTTTTGCAAGGTCGCTTGTGCCACCTATCAGACCACATGCATTTTCCAAGCCCGATCAGGGTATCTGGCTGCTTCGAGAGAACCGACCGTTCCACCCATGTGTCCACATGTTTTCTGCTAGATCGGCCAAGCCACAGTGCCACCTATGCGTCCACATGCGTAATGTTAGATCGAAAAGTGATACGCCTTTCACGAGAGAGCGGGCCGTGCCACCTACGGGTCTACATGCGTTTTGCTAGATCGGCCGTACCATCGAAGGGACACCTGGCTTTTACGAGAAGGCCGAGCGTGCCACTTATGTGTCCACATGCGTTCTGCTATGTCGGTCGCGCCACCTATGTGTCCACATTCTGCTAGGTAGACCATTTCGCTTTCACCAAGAGACCAGCCGTGCCACCTATGTGTACACATGCGCTCTGCTAGGTCGCCCGCGCCACCTGTGTGTCAGCATGCGCCTCGCTACGTCGAACGTGCAGCTGGCTTTCACGACAGAGCCATCCGTGCCACCAATGTGTCCATGTGCGTCTTGACAGGTCGGCCGTGCAATCCGTACGTCCACATACGTTCTGCTAGGACGGAAGGACACTTGGTTTCCACGAGTGAGCCGACCGAGCCACCTATGTATCCACATACGCTGTGAGCATCCTCCTCATCAAGTTTCCTATTGCTCGTCCCTTTCCTCCCCATGCTGCTCTGACGCTGTCGGAGCTGTTCCTGTTCGCTTCACGCCCATTGCTTTGGCACTGCCAGAGCTTCTCGTGTTCGGTGTGCCCTCATTGCTCTGACGCTGTTGGGGCAATGAGGGTAAGGCAACGGATTTACACATCATCACTCACTACTGTTCCATTGGTCTCCCGCATGCCAATCATGAGCAAACTAATTCATTCAGCATGGTTTATATATGGAGCTCCTATGGCGCGTTTGGCTGAGGAAAAGGTCGCTCGGTGACTGAACACTGCCAGTGGCAGTGTTTGCTCACCGAGCGTTTGTGGCTGAGGTCCGTCTTCCGTGCGTCTTCGGATGGCCCCCAGAGATCCCCAAGACCACCCAAGCGTTATTTTTGCAGCCGACTGCCTCATGGCAGCTGCGACAACGTCAGAGCAGGTGCACGGGCTCCATTGCGGGACCTTTTTGAGTGAATTGGTTGATTCATGATTGGCACGCGGTGGGCCAATGGAGCATTCAAGGGTGAGGATTCTTTGATCCGCTTTCTATGTCGCCGTACCCTCGCCGCCCTAACAGCGTCAGAGCAAGGAGGGTACGGCGAACAGGAATGCCCCCGACCGCGTCAGAACGAGAAGTGTTAGAGGAAACCGCATGAGCAGGAAGAGGTAGCCGAGCGCAGCGGGTGCCCGCCCGCTCTTCGGCGTGGGAGCGCAGCCATCGCGCCCCGACCGCCGTTGCGGGAGGCAGGGGCGATGGCCTCGTGCTGCTGCTGCTGACGATGACGGCGACGACGACGATGCTGACGAGGATGATGATGATGCTGATGATGATGCTGATGATGATGATGATGATGATGACGATGACGATGACGATGACGATGACGATGACGGTAATGGTGATCGCGATGGCCATGGTGATGGCGATGTTGATCTTGATGATGATGATGATGATGATGATGATGATGATGATGATGATGACGCCGATGATGACGATGTTAATGATGATGATGATGGCAACGCTGATGATGATCATGCTGCGGCTGTTGTTGGCGACGGTGACGATTTTGATGATGATGTTGATGGTGATGGTGGAAAGCATCGACGATGATGAGGGTGATTTCTGCTGCTGCTGATGATGGTGTTGATGGTGATGATGATGTTTGTCTGATGTTTGTCTGATGATTGTCTGATGATTGTCTGACGATGATGATGATGATGATGATGATGATGATGATGATGATGATGATGATGATGATGCTGCTGCTGCTGCTGATGATGATGATGATGATGCATATGTTGATGATGCTTCTGATGATGATGCTATGATGATGATGATGATGATGATGATGATGATGATGATGATGATGATGATGATGATGATGATGATGATGATGATGCTGATGATGATGATGATGATGATGATGATGATGATGATGATGATGATGCTGATGATGATGATGATGATGATGATGATGATGATGATGATGATGACGATGATGACGGCGATGCTGATGCTGATGCTGCTGATGATGATGCGGCTGCTGATGATGATGACGATCATGATAATGTCGACAATGATGATGAGGCCGAGGTGGAGGAGGAACAGTAGGGGGGGGAGAGGGAGGGAGGGATAAGGAGCAGGCCGAGAAGGAGGAAGGACTGAGGGAGGGAGTGCGTGAGGCGATGACCAAATCACATGGTCTGCGATGGCAGCGGCAGGCAGAGAGGGGGGGCCCTCCCTGGGGCGGTGGTCCTCGGCGCCGTTGAACGCGGGGGGCGGCCGCGCGCGGACGCGCCGCGCCGTGCTCACTTGCCCGCTCCGCCCGACCGTCGTCAGGGCGTGCAGGCGCGAAGCGCCGAGATGACACGAGCCCTCTCTTAGGCCACTTATGCAAGGCAGTGGTCTTGATGTGTGCATGCCTGCACTTCGCCCCCTGCTCCTGTCCATGGCGTACCTTGTCCTGTGCAAGATCTTCGGCACCGCCTGTACTCTGCACCCTCCGGCCGCCTGAGGCCCCGCCTGCCCGCGCCCTGTCTCCGCAATTAGGGCTTCGCGCGCCCCGCCTAGCTCTTATTCGGAAGGGGCCCGGCCCGCTCCCGACCCGCCGACCAAAATGTATGCATGCCTGTGGCTCAGAACCTTCCCAGGCACGGCTTGCGAGGATGAGGTCGAGGAGGGGACGGAGGAGCACAATGGCAGCAGCGGCAGCCAGGGGAGGAGAGCAGGAGCAATCAGAAGGTACCGGGTCCTGTCGAAGCTGGGCGCTGGAGCGTTCTCCACCGTGTGGCTGTGCGCCGACGAGAGGGACCAGAGGGAGGACGGGCCAGACCTCGTGGCGATGAAGGTCTGCAAGTCCAAGAAGAGCGTCACCGAGCAGGCGCTGTTGGAGGGCATGGCAGTGAAGGGGGGCGGAGCGGGACGCGAAGGGGTAGACAGACGGTGGAGGAAGGGGAGGGAGAGGGAATGGAGGGTGAGGGGACGGAGGAGGGCATGGGCAGAGCAGGAAGGGGGCAAGGTCAGTGGCACGGAGGAAGGGAATGTGGGCGCGAGGGGGGGGGAGGGTGACTGGAAGTCGAAGGTAAGACGATGACAGGGTGAGTGAGGAGAAAGATGGATGGGTGGACGGCGCCTCGAAAGGTCGGGAGGTGAGCGCACCAAAAGCGGCCGAGTGAGAAGACGGAGGAGAAGGAGGATGAGGCGGAGGAGGAGGAGGAGGAGAAGGAGGGCGAGGAGGAGGAGGCAGAATGGTGAGAAGCCTGGTCTGGACCATATGGAAAGTCTGAATCAACTCAGGACTCGCGCGCCGCACGCACACCGAGGGGAAATTCATACCACTTTTTGGGGGTAATCCTCGGGCCAACTGAAGCAGGACACCGGCACCAGCTACTGGCACCACTTGTGGTGGGGCCAGGAGAGGGCCTGCCTTCAGAATGTGCCTTGGCCACGGGGCACACTTCTCCGATCTGCTGGGCGGTCTTGACAGCATACCGCCCGCATGCACGGCACAACAAAATTCCCCCAAAAGTGCTTGCAATTACGGGTCCCTACTTCTCTTCTACGGAATTGGGCTTGACGGGCAGTCTGGCGGCTCCGTGCTCGCCGGCGCCGCCCCGTCGCCGCCTCGTCGTCGCCCGTCGTCAGGGTTTGGGTGGCTGTCTGGCGGCTCCGTGCTCGCCGTCGCCGCCCCGTCGTCGCCGTCGCCGCCCTGTCGCCGCCTCCCATAGATTTTCCACTCTTGAAGGTATTAGGACCTACCTCCCCACCCCCCAGACTCAACGGCCCGCCTTTTTGTATTGTAGTTTACATGTGATTCTTGTCCATCGTCCATCATAACAAGTAATCCATATCATCCCAGGCAGTCCCTTGATCGACTCCCCCTCGTCCCCTGCAACAGTTACTATACGCGCGCACTCGTTTTTCAAACATCCGCACTTGTCGAGAACCCCTTGCAACTCATGGTGCGACGTGCACACGCGCGCGCCGTCGCGCGCGCATGCCGACATTTTTCAAAACCCTTCGGTGTCGTACGGGTTACATCATTGAGTGTCCCGAAGACAATCAAAGCAAATGGTTTTGCAACAGGACCCTGTTCAAGAAAGCATGCGTTGTGCGCCCTTGCGAATTATTGAGCAAACCGCAGATTTCTCAACATGTCCATCGAAAAGCTACCAAACGTGCCTCTCGCGCGTGCATGTCGAAATCGTTCGAACCCCCTTCGCGCGTGCTGCCACACGAATCCCTTGCAACAGGCGGAATGAAGTTCACACGCGCGCGTCGTCGTGGGCGCGCACGCCAGAATTCTTTCAAAACCCGTTTTCGCAAGGATTTCAACGTCGAATTTCCCGAAAACAGATGCAACCACAGGGTTTTGCAACCGCAGATTTCAAAACGCCTGCGCGCGCTCTTGCGAATTCTCAAGAAAACCAGAACGGGGTTTCGACATGTTCTTCCTATTCGACTAAGCGGGCCTCCCGCGCCGCATGTCGAATTCATTCGAGCGCCCTTTCCTGCGTGCTGGGGGCACGATCCCTGTCAAATAACATCATGCAGGCCACTCGCGCGCTTCGGCCGCGCGCGCATGTAGAAATCCGTCCACACCTTCATTGCCGACGCGTGGACACCATCATCGTCATCGGCGTGATCAACATCGGCGTCGTCATTGGCCTTGCCGTCGTCACTGTCACCATCGTCACCATCATCGCTACTCCCATCATCGTGTATGCCGTTCTTGACGTCGCCATGATAAAGCGCCCTCCCACGCCACCGACTCGCGCTGAAGTGCCCGCTGGGAAGTGCCAAACGGTCAGCGCCACCGCGGCGGCGTCGATCGCGCCAGACGAGCTGGCCGCCGTGCGCGCGAGCATGCGCAGGCTAGCGCGGCCGCAGAAACGCACTAGCCAAGGCCAAGCGCTCATCGCAATCGCCGCCGCATGGGTTTTGCTAGTCGAGTTGTGGGTGGGTGGGTGGGATGATTGCGCGAAGCAGCGGAGTTGACAACTTCAAGATTTTCGAAATTCATTGCGTCGCATGGATTGCACCGCGCAGATAGTTCCACATAGATTGCACCACGTAGTCTACACAGCTCATATTGCACCACATGGATTCTCCTTTCCAAAAAAAAAGACTCTGCCCCCCGGCGTTATCCGCCCCCCCTTACGGGTATGTAAATCATATATGATTCTGACCACATGTCCATCCTACTTATGAGTTTACATTATCCCAGGGGAACCGGTATCGACCCCCCTGAGGTTCCCTTGTGAACAACGATACGCGGGGACATCTGTTGTTCTAACATCGCATTTTTTCACGAATCCCCTGCAAACAATGGGACGAAGTGCACACGCGCGCGCCGTCGCGCGCGCATGCCGAAATCCTCCAACAACTTTCGGTGCCGGAAAGATTTCGCAATCGAGTTTCCCAACACCACAAACAAAAACACAGGGTTTCGCAACACTGATGTGCTAAAAAAGCTTACGCGCGAGCTTTTGCGAAATCTTAAGAAAACCATAGGGTCTTCCAATATTTTCACAAAATGCTAACAAACGGGCTTCGCGCGCGCATGTCGAAATCTGTCGAACGCCCTTGCGCGTGTGCCGTCGCGAGAATCCTCTGCAAAAAATGGGACGAAGTACAGACGCATCCGAAATCCTTCAAAACCCATCGGTTTCGGAAGGCTTTCAAAATCGTGTGTCCCAAAAACCTACAAAAACACAAGGTTTCGCAACACGGATTTTCAACAAAAGCGTGCGCGCGCGCTCTTGCGTCGTCGTCGTCGTCGTCGTCGTCGTCGTCGCCGTCCTCCCTCCTCCCGCGTCGTCGTCGTCGTCGCCTACGTCGTCCTCTGTCTTTCCTCGTGTTCGTCGTCGTCGTCCTCTTTGGCGTCGTGGTCGTTTCCGTCGTCGTTGTCGCCGTGGTCGTCCTTCCTCCTCCTCCCTCGTCGTCGTCGTCGTCCGTCGTCGTCGTCGTCGTCGGCCGTCGTCGGCGTCTCGTCGTCGTCCTCCTATTTCGTCGCCGTCGTCGTCGTCCGTCGTCGTCGTCGTCGTCGTCGTGTCGTCGTCGTCGTCTCCCTCCTCCCTCGTCGTTGTCGTCGTCGGCGTCGCCGTCCTTCCTCCTTCTTCGTCGTTCGCGTCGTCGCCGTCCTCCCTCCTCCCTCGTCGTTGTCGTCGTTGTCGTCGTTGTCGCCGTCGTCGTCCTTCCTCCTCCCTCGTCGTCGTCTTCGTTGGCGACGTCGTCGTCGTCTTCGACGTCGTCGTCGGCGTCGGCGTCGTCATCGTCTTCGTCGTCGTCGACGTCGGCGTCGTCGTCGTCGCCGCCGTCGTTGTCGTCGTCGTCGTCGTCGTCGTCGTCGGCGTCGTTTACGTCGTCGTCGTCGTCGGTATCGTCGTTGTCGTCGTCGTCGGCGTCGTCTCGTCGTCGTCGTCGTGGGCGTCGGCGTCGTCGTCGTCGTCGTCGGTGTCGTCGTCGTCGTCGTCGTCGTCGTCGTCGTCGTCGTTGTCGGCGTCGTCGAAGTCGTTGGAGACGTCGTCGGTGTCTTCGCAGTCGTTGTCGGCGGCGTCGTCGTCGTCGTTGACGCTGTCGTCGTCGGCGTCGCCGTCCTTCCTCCTTCTTCGTCGTTCGCGTCGTCGCCGTCCTCCCTCCTCCCTCGTCGTTGTCGTCGTTGTCGTCGTTGTCGCCGTCGTCGTCCTTCCTCCTCCCTCGTCGTCGTCTTCGTTGGCGACGTCGTCGTCGGTGTCTTCGCAGTCGTTGTCGGCGGCGTCGTCGTCGTCGTTGACGCTGTCGTCGTCGGCGTCGCTGTCGTTGCCAAGTGTCATTTGGTACCCACCGTCACGGTCTTAAGAGGTTTTGCAAACCAAGCTGCCGGTGGGTGGGTGGGATGGTTGCAAAGGCATGGGATGTGTCAACTCATGGGTAAAAATCAATTGCACCATATATATATATATATATATATATATATATATATTCTCCTTTATCAAAGAGTATTCGGATCTCCCCTCTGGACTTATCGGGACCCGCTGGAGATGTGCAATGTACTTATGATTCTGCCCTATCGTCCTTCCTCAATATGAAGTCATACAATCCCAGGCAGTCGGGCATCCCCCCTCCGCCATTCTTAGCAACAAATGTATGCGCGCGCATTCGCTTATCACAACTCAGCACTTTTCGAAAATCCCGAACAAGAAACTGACGAAGTGTACGCGCGCGAGTCGTCGCGCGCATGCCGGAGCCCGTCAACAACCTAAAGTTCCGTATGGAGTTCAAAATCGTCTGTCGCGAAAACATACAAACTATATGCTTTCGCAACAAGGGTTTTCAAAACAAAGTGTGCGCTCGCGATCGTGCATTTTTCCCAACCATCCAGTGCTGGGTTCTCGTTTTGAAGAGACGACGCCACGCGTTCTTCTCCTCCTCTTCCTCCTCCTCCTCCTCCTCTCTTCCTTCTCCTCTCCCTTCTCCATGCATGCCTTTGCCCTCCGCCTGTCCATTTCGGCACTCTGCCCTCCGCATGCCCATGTCGGCGCCTTTTTCTCCCGGTTCGTGGCTCCGTAGGGAGCTCCACCCAAGGCCCCAGTGGCCGCGTTCACATGTGTCCACCCGCCCACCGCATGTCCATGTCGGCACACCCCTCACATGGTTCGTGGCCCCATAGGGAGCTGCACCCAAGGCCCCAGCGGCCTCGTTCACATGCGTCCACCCCGCCCACCGCATGTCCATGTCGGCACACCCCTCACACTGTCCGTGGCCCCATAGGGAGCTGCACCCAAGGCCCCAGTGGCCTCGTTCACATGCGTCCACCCCGCCCACCGCATGCCCATGTCGGCACACCCCTCACACTGTCCGTGGCCCCATAGGGAGCTCCACCCAAGGCCCCAGTGGCCGCGTTCACATGTGTCCACCCCGCCCACCGCATGTCCGTGTCGGCACACTCCTCGCACGGTTCGATAGAGAGCTCCACCCACGGCCCCAGTGGCCGCGTTCACATGCGTCCACCCCGCCCACCGCATGCCCGTTTCGGCACACCCCTCACACGTTTCGTGGTCCCGTGGCACCGCCGCCCCATTTCGGCACACACCTCACACGTGTCGTGGCCCCATAGGGAGCTCCGCCGAAGGCCCCAGTGCGAAAGTTTGCATGGCACCACCGCCCCATTTTGGCACACCCCTCACACGTTTCGTGGCCCCTATATGAGCCCCACGGAAGGCCCCAATGGCGACGTTCGCAGGCGTCCTCCCGACTCATGTCGGCACACCCTTCACACGTTTCGTGGCAGAAGGCTATACCGCGTGCGCTACTCGGAGTTTGCGCGCCCCCCTCCTTCGTCTCATCTCCCTCGCGGCACTCGCAGGTGCACATGGTTGGGTCCTTCGTCAGGCTAATTTTTACATCTCTCGCCCTCTCTTGCAACGCACGCCGGTGCTTCGCACCACCAGCCTTATCGCCTGCCATCTCGGAGCCTCAGAGACGGGGGTCAATGCAGACGGGGGTCAGCCAGGGCACCGGATCATGTAGGATCCTGCGAAGACCCCCCCTGGCTGACCCAGGTTGGCGAGCCGCTCGTGGCCGCGAGGCGGCCGCGCCTATTGGCTGACCCGGGTTTGCGAAGCCATGCGCTGCAGTTTTTTTGTCCCGCATTGCAGTTTTTTGGTTTCCTGCTGACCCGGGTCTGATTGAACCAGGGTAGCAGATCCCCGACCGTCTCGAGCATCGTACACAGGTGCTTGAGTTCACCAACGTCCAGGTCGGTGGATACCGCTGCACCATCCACCAGGAATTGATCCCCTGACGCGAGCTGAAGAGGAGTATTTGCAAACTCACCATCTTTGCACTTCCCCTTGCGACTTCCTGCCCAAATTCCTGCGGGTTCTGCCGTCTGAGATGGTGTGATGTCGGCCAGCCTGTGACCGCACCCCTTGCAGACGATATTACCCGCCGTGTTCTTCCTGCACCCACACTTCGCACAGGTCGGACCCTTACCCCTGGAGCGGGCAGTTGACTAACCCTCCCTCGGTATTCCATTCGTCCGGGTCGTGCCACGGCCGCGGGCTCGAACGCCGCCACGTTCGAGGAGGCTCCACCGAGCTACCTTCAGCAGCAGCATGAGGAGCCATTGCACAGGCCTCTGAGCGAGACGGGACCTGACTGTGGGCATTGGGCCCCAGACGGCAGCGCGCAGCTGCACCAGTCAGGGCGAAAGAGTCCGTGGACAGGGCGAACTGCCCACGGCGAAGTGACAGGGCGAACTGTCCCTCAATATATGAAAGCTAGCCGCGGATAAACTGTATCCAGGTATCCACTTGGTTCACTGTGAAACTCAAAGCCTTGAGCCAAAATGGCTACGAAGGAGCAGGAGGATGAGGAGAAGGAGGAGGATCAGGAGGAGGAGGAGGCGGAGGAGGAGGAGGAGGAGGAGGAGGAGGAGGATGAGGACCAGGAGGGTGAGAGGGGACCAGCCTGCAGGCGGAGGACGAGGTGCTGCTTCTGGAGCGCCTCGAGTCCGGCGGCGCGTCGCCGTCGCACGTCACCCAGATGCGCGGCCACTTTTGGCACAGCGGGCCCAACGGCCGGCATAAGCGCGTCGCTTAGGGGAGGATGAGGGGGAGGACATCGAGGAATGAAGATTGCATGAACATGCACTCGCGGCACTCCGCGCGGACTTCTCGGATCGGCGGGGCCCCGCCCCCTGGCGCGCTCCGCGCGCCAGAAATCCGTGCGGACTTCTGTCAATTTTCATTGATGCCGTGCTTTTTCCTTCAGAAACGGAGGGGGGTGAGGACGAGGAAGACTATCAGGAGGGGAAGGAGGCAAGGCAGGGGGAGGAGGAGCAGGGTGAGGAGGAGCCGTGGTGGAGGATGGACGAAAGGTGTATGGATGTCGATGATGATGCTTGTGATGACGGTGGTGATGCCTTTTCTAGTTTTACTTGCCACAATATTTTGGACCTGCGTATCTCGGTTGCCCTTGAAAAGGCTCATCCCTTGAACGGGTACAGGCACCGCCAAGGATCAGACCCTTGAACTTATCGCAGTGTTGTCTCTGGTCTCGGAAAGGGTCTGATGGCCTTGGGAAAACCTGTGGCAGTTGTAAAATTCGATGCCAATCAGGCGTATGATTACACTCGCCTTGACGTGGCGTACGAAAGTCTAGCGTCCTGCCACGCCAGCCCGACCACCGCGGCAGCCTTTGCTCGACAACATCGATATGTGTGTGTGTGAGAGAGAGAGAGAGAGAGAGAGAGAGAGAGAGAGAGAGAAAAAGAGAGAGAGAGAGGGAGATTGTTTGTGTGGTTGTGGACTGAGAGGCTGCACTCACGGCCCCTATCCCGCGGGAGCGCGGATTCCACCAGGGCGAGTGCTCATCGCCTAAAGCTCGTAGCGCATTGCTTGCGGGTTTTAGAGCTGTCGTGAAGGAGGGATGAAAACAAGGTTCTATTATTGTCCATCCACCACTGTTCTACTCTAGGCAGGTGCCACACTTCCTCTTGCGAGCATACAGAAGCTACGGCGGATATGCTTGCAGATGTTGATGAAACTCTTCAAAGGAGAGGATTGCGCAGAGCGTGACACGCAATTTGGGATAATCCTATGTGGCCACAATATCCAACACACGCACATTGCGGTCGGACTCAACTGCACCCCAACCGTGCGTGGCGACATCTGGGTTCCAAGCATGTGGGCCCGCACACATTGCCGCAGGATTGCTCATACAAGCCAGTCAAGATGGCGCGACCCCTGTCCACTTCGCTTGAGGATTGGAAGCTGCTCGACACCTTGAGGCTCTACGGGCGGCCAATCCGGGATTGTCTGACACTGCGACGCATGACCCCTTTAACAAAGCGTGGGTCGCTGTAAGCCTCCAGGACAACACATGTTGAATGTCAGGCGGGTCCAGTGGCAAGTCCGCTAGCGATGGCTCCAGGTTCTTGTTTCAGTGGCCTCACATGCGGTTCACAAGTGTGGCGTTGGCATCTCCCCATGACCAGCGCAGTGCGGTGGCAGTTGACGCACATGGCAGTCATGATTTCACATAAAGGAAGGAGGCAAGGGTATCACATGGTGAGCGCGCGTGCGTCATGTGATATATTGGACTTTTCTTGTCTTGTGTGCAGAGTTGGAATGGGTGGATATGTTTGGCACATGGGGTGGAATCATTTTGTTAAGCAGGTTTGGTAGGTTCGTGCATCATCTGCTGGCGAGTCCATAGGATGTACAACAAACGATGGCTCTGCTGAGTAAGCATGGGATCGTCCAAAAAAGGTGTGACACTGAAGTGATGAGGTTCTTCAAGTGGTTTGGGGTGAATCTACACAGTGCAAGAGTCAGTATTTGGAGTCAGTATTTTCAAGATGTTGGGTGGATTAGTGGGGAATGTGCGTACGAAGAGGTGGAGGATGAGGAGTAGGAGGAGGGTGACAGCGCCAGGAGCAGAGTCGGTTACCTCCAGACTGCACACAGTAGTTCGGGGAATAATTCTGCCTGTTCGCAGATGGCTGTTTCAGGCTTGTCCGACCTCGCGGTCGATCGGCGCTTTCCTGATGCGTGGACGTGATGGTGATGCTGATATTGATGGCGAAGAGGAGGAGGAAGAGGAGGAGGAGGAGGAGGAGGAGGAGGAAGAGGAGGAGGAGAATGAGGAGGAGGAGGAGGATGAGTGAGAAGGGAGGGACCAGATCGGAGACAACCGCGAGAAGCAGGATGAGGACGACGATGCCAACGGTGAGGAGAACGTCGAGGACGAGGAGGGGGAGGAGGAGGAGGACTCACATGCACCGAATGGGACCGGGTCGCTGATCGAAGAAGGAGGAGGAGGAGGAGGAGCAGGAGGAGGAGGAGCAGGAGGAGGAGGAGGATGAGGATGAGGAGGAGGAGGAGGAGGATAATGATAAGGAGGAGGAGGGGAAGCTGCTGCAGGAGAAGTAGGAAGATACAATGAGGAGGCGGAGGCAAAGGTACAGGTACAGGCGCTTAGGGGGTGTGTCAGAACAGCAGCTGCACCAGCGGCGGCAGCAGCAGCACTTCAAAATGTCCCTGCGATAGTACATGTATGCAGGGCGCGGAGGAGATCCGGGCGAGGCTGGCGAGCCTTGCCCCCAGCTGGGGCGCCTTCGCGACCGCGGACAAGGCCAAGCACTTGGGCCTCCACGTCGGCCCAGATCGCGCCGACGAGTCCTGGCGCGCAGCCGTCGTCAAGTGCCTCGAAACAGCGACCATATGGAGCCGGCTCGGGCTGGGGTGGCTGCCCTCCATCGAGGTTTATCGCGTGTGCATCAGCTCCGTTCTGATTTGCGTCGCACAGCTGGAACCGTTGTTGCCCAACGACTTCCGCCAAGACCGGCGGTCCAGTATCTTTTTCCAGGTGGATTGCGCCTGGCTTCCTGCAGTCGCTGAGGTATTTGGGTTTCCCGGAGGAGCTCCGCGACCTGGCGTCTGCAGCCGTGGCCGCCAGGGCTCGCGTGGCGCTTCGCGAAGACGTGCAGGCTGGCGGGCTCCAGGTAGGTGCCAGGGCTCAGAGGCTGGAGTCGGCCTTGCTTGACAGCCCAAAAATGCGGTAAGGCGTGTCCGCGCGCGGCTCTTGGATAAGACGCTGCTTCCTTTTCAGTCTGCGAGTGGCCGACCAGGCGGTTCAGAGGGCTTCGGCCAACAGCCCAGCTTTGATGGACACCGCGCACCCGGATCATCGTCTCGAGGGGTGGCAAGCCCAGGCAGCCGCTGCAGTCCGCGGCGCCGACCCCACGCAGGTGCATCGAGCATTTCGAGAAGGGCCAGGTCGCTGGGCTTCCCCCGTGCTGCTTGGGCATCGAATGGACCGTTTCCTCTGGCATTGTCGTTTGCTCTCCACGCAGGTCGCGCCGAGAGTTTTAGCTGTCTTTCTTCGCACAGCGGTCGATGACTGGACGGCGGCCAGGAGATTCGGGAGATCGGCACCATGTTTTTCTTGGTTGCGGATGCGGAAAGGATTCGATCCAGTTCTACGCAGTCTGTAAGCATTTTCACCAGTGGTCAAAACGTAGCCTCAATTTGGACATCCGCGAGGCCACATACCGTGTATCGACTTGTGTGGGCATCGCTGACCAGGGCGTTGTCCGCGGACCACCTGCCGTTGATCTCGGTGGAGGCCATGATCTGAGAGCCATCGCCCTACGCATCATGTCGCACGCACGCTGCGATCTGCCACCGCGCGCTGCAAGGCGGCGCGCCGGACCTTTTCCGAGGTTTTGTCCTGGATGCCACCGGAGAACATGCGCAGTCGTTAATGCCTGGTGCGTCTGGTTTTTCAACGTGTTCGTCACTAGTCTTCCTCACCCTCCCTCCCTCTTTCCTTCTCGTGGTCGTCCCCCCCTCCCTGCCCGTTTAGCGTAGATGTTTTCCCCTATACGGCTGCCGTTCAGGCTGCCTTCTGCTCTCTCTGACTGGTCTCGCCGGCTTTCCTGGCCATCGCAGGTCAACCACAAGGCCTGTGTCTAGGGTAGTTGTATCCTCTTCTCCTCCCTCGCTGCCCCCTCTTTCTCTAGCCTGCTGCTCTCTCGCGCTCCGCTGGGCGTGAGCTATTTGTGTAAAATCCAGCTTGAACTCCCGTGCTTTTCAGACAAACGTCCAGCCTCAGAGGTTCCTGCGCAGCACGTGTCCCGCCATCCTCGGTAAGTGGAAATTCGGGCGGTTGCTCCTTCCTTCTCTTCTTTTCCCCCTCCTCTTTCTCTTTCTCTTTCTCTTTCTCTTTCTCTTTCTCTTTCTCCTCCTCCTCCTCTTCCTATTGCATTTGGCCGAGGGTACGATGCTGGTTCATCCCATGGACATCGTGGACATGAAAGTTCAGAAATATCATGCTTTGTGGAGCTCTCACATTACTACGCAGGAGTCGGTGCTCAGTACGATGGCTACTATTCGGAGCAGGGCCGAGAGCGAGAGGCTGGCACCTTTCACGGGTGCAGAGGTGCGCAGCGCTTTGGCCCGAATGAAAGCGCGTGCGGGCTTGGGCATCGATCGGCTGTCCCCTGCAGATCTTGAGAGATTGCCAGATGTTGGTGTACAGGCCCTTTGCGATTTGTTTCTCATGATCGAAGAAAGGCTGTCGTGGCCCTGGCATGCTTTGTGCGTTGTTGGCAAGCTTATCGGGAACAACCAGGAGGAGACAGAGTCATAGACCTCATCGCGATGATCTGCAGAGGATGGTCCATGTGCAGGGAGGGGCAGATGCGCGAATGGTCTCAGCCCCAGGCTGAAGTCGACCACTGGGACGCGGCAGTTGCTGGCAAGAGCGTGCTGCGCGAAGCTTTTGTGAGGTCCCTGCAGGACGAGCTCCATTCTTGGCCAGGGCTTCCACACGGGCAGATAGTAGTCGACATCAGCTCATTCTACGAGACTATCGAATAGGAACCTCTGTCGCTTTGCGCCCTTGACTAAGGGTTTCCAGCAGTCACCCTTTACTTGGATCTCCAGGTGTGCCTGGCACCGCGCATACTGGAACAGCCCAACTCTTTCAGCCAACCTTTTCAGGTATACTGTTCAGTGGTGCAGGGTCTCAGGAACGGGACTCGATTCGCCAAGTGTCTCACAGCGTACGTGTGCCAGCGACGATGCACGGCGCACCCTGCTTTGTGCGAGAGGATCTGGATCGACGATCTGTCACAGAGAGTCGTAGGGTCTCGACATCATGTGCGCGTAACTCTGATCAACGGTGTGCTGTCCACGGCTCGGATATCTCGGAAGTTGCATCTGCCCACCGCGGACGCGAATGTGGTGACGTGCGCTCGCCATGCGGATGCAGTTGCGGTGCAGCAGGCCCTTCGCAGGCAGGGGGTGTCTCCCAGGGCCGTGCTGCAGTCCGCCTACCTGGGCGTCGACCCGGCGGGTGGCAGGAGGCGCGGTAGAGCCACGGCCCGCCAACGGGCCACCGAAGTGGGCAAGGCTCACGGGCGGCTGCGCAGGCTGGCACAGGCGGCAAGACGCTGGACGGCGTCGGCTAGACTGCAACGTGCTGGGCCGCAGGCGGCGGCCGTCTACGGCCATCGCGTCTACGGGCAGTTCGGCTCGACAGCGGTTTGGCACAGGCGACGTCTACGCGCAGCTGCAAGATCCAGCAAGCGCGGGCGATGCCTCACTATTCTTTTAGCCCTCAGGTTGCCTGGGTGCGACCCAGGGTATCTTTTGCCGAGGCAGTGTGTTTCACAGTGGCTGGCTGTCTGGTTGTCGATTCCGTCCACTCGTACATTGACGGCGCGTGGTTGGCCGAGGGCATATGAGCACTTACGGAGTGTTCAGCCTAGCAATCGGGCTAGGCATATCAGGGCCCCGATGTCAGCTGTTATTCTCTACTTGATAGAAGCAGGGTGCGACCCGAAGATAGCGACGGAGTGGCAGGTTCCGAGCGACGGCGCCACGATGACTCACACATGGCAGTTTCATGGGGGTGACTTCGCGGGGCCGGACCAGGCGCAGCCGCTGCTGGACGAGCTGCGGGCGACCATGGAGCAAAAGTCCTGGAGAGAAGCTTCCTTGCATGTCTGCGGAGGTGGATTGGAAGGAGGCGGCGCCGATCTGACATCTTACCGTGCCATGGTCAGAGATCTGCTGCTGGCCCAGCGACTGGACGCAGGACCGACGGGAAGCAGCCAATCTTTGTGATTCTTTAGGCTTACGCCACACCGCCGACCCCTTGTTTTTTTTGGAGGCAATCTTGGACGTCTTGGGGGCGTCATGGCCCGTCCTTATCCCCCGCATTCCTATCGTCGTCGTCTTTGCTCCTCCTCCCAGTAGTCGGCCCATCCCGCCACCGTGCCTGAGTTGTGGTTCAGAGGCCTCTCAGATTCAGGAGAAAGTCCAGATTCGGTGCGCGAAGTGCAAGAATTTCTTGAAGACGGAGGCGGAAGTGGCGGCGAACCAGTACGACTCGAAAGATGCGGGGGGGAGGCTTTGCAGGGCGTGCGCCCGCAACGAGAAGGGTGGGCGGAACGAGAAGGCGGATGCAGAGAATCGCAAGCGGAAAGCAGAGGCGGACGCGAAGCCGCTGACGTGCGCGGCGTGCAAAGGCGCGTTCTCGGACACGAAACATTTGAAGCAGAAACAAGTGGAACATCATCGAGCGGCGAAAGGAGCTAAACTGGTGTGCAGAAGCTGCGAGGAACTCGGGTTCACAGCGCGCAGTTGCCAGGCTTATCAGTGCAGCGGCGCGTGCAAGAGAGGACTACCAAAGTCGGCGTTCCCCGACCCTCACAATGTCCCGCGCGACGCAAAGAAGGGCACCCTAAAGTGCAAGACGTGCAAATGATGCCCAATCGGTTGCGCGTACTGGGCAGAAAGGGAGGACGGGAAGAGGAGGATGGGGGGTGAGGCGGAAAATGGGGGGGAGAAGCATCGGTGAGGATGAGCTGAAGCGGGGCAGGAAGAGGAGGAGGGGAACGAGGAGGAAGTGTAGGAGGAGGAGGAGGAAGAGGAGGAGGACGGGGACACTGAGATGAGGCTCCGGGTTATGGGGCTGGGCGCGACTCGAAAAACCGGTGTGTTCAGGGATGTCCGTTGGGATCTTGCGGGGGGGCTTCTTGCGGGCCTCTTGGAGCAGTTTCGAAGGCTCTTGGGGGCCGTTTTGGGACCTCTTTGTGGCTTCTTGGGCGCCTCTTGGAACGTCTTGGGGGCCTCTTGGGGGGTTCTTGGGGCCTCTTTGGGGCCTCTGGGGGCCTCCTGGGGGCCTCTTGGGACGTAAGGCTGGGTTTTCCGGTGCGTGGTCTCTCTCTGGAGCCCCTCTTGGGCCCGTCTCCGGGAGGTTCTTGGGCCGTCTTGGGCGGCTCTTGGGCCGTCTGGGGGCTCTCTTGGGCCGCCTTGGGCGGCTCTTGGGCCGTCTGGGGGCTCTCTTGGGCCGTCTTGGGGGCGTCGAGGAGGCCTCTTGTGCCGTCTTGGAGCAGTCTTGGGAGCTTCTTGGGCTGTCTTGGAGCGTCGGAAGGCCGAAAAGGCGAAAATGACGAAAACATCGAACAAAAACCAATGAAAATCGACGATTTTGGCCTCTTGGGGCGCTCCTCGGGGGCCTCTTGGAGGTCTCTTGGGGCGTCTTGGAGGTCTCTTCGGGCGTCTTGGAGCCCTCGTGGGGCGTCTTGGAAGCCTCTTGGGGCCTCTTGGGCGCTTCTTAGGGCGTCTAGGCGGTCTCTTGGGGCGTCTGGGGGCCTCTTGGAACGTCTGGGAGGCCTCTTGGGGCCTTTTTGGCCCGTATTTGGGCCTTTTTGGGCCCGGAAGAGCGTCGTGAGTCGCTCGTGGTGGGCACCCCCCCCCCCCTCCAAATCGACCGGACCGGGTTCCCCGGGGAGGGGTTTGGGGAGGGGGAAGCATCTCACACGCCGATGACCCAGGGGGTCGGCGGATTCTGGTGTACGTCTGCGCTGTGGCAAAGAAGTTGACGCCCCTTTGCGTCGATTTTGCTTATGTGAGGCTAACCCCGATACATCCTCGAGAGCATTTGCCCAGTCTAGCACATTCACACCTCAGGCCTTGGCCGAGGCCGAGGCCTTCCCCTGCTTTTGGATTGGGGGGCTCATCCCCGCGGAATGGACACAGGTCCTGCCGCCGCTTTCGAGCGAAGCCATCTACGGGGGGGAGTCTTGGCTGTGATGGTCTTGGGCCTGGGTGTCTAGGCAGCGGCTCCTCTGAGGCACCCCGTATAGTTTTTTGGGACGCCTCAGGAGGGAGGGGGGGGGGGGGGGGGCGACGCGCGCGACGTTACGCTCCGTAGAGTGGGCCTCGCGGTGGCCGTCTATTCTAGTTTCAAACCGCTCTGTCTGGGGCCTCATCTCTTGGGTCCCCTGCATGGGCCTCAGCAAAGTGTGCCTCGCGGAGAGCTCCTGGCCTTCTTGTGGGCGCTGAGATTTTCTGCGGGCGCGCTGTTTTACGTTGTCTATTGTGAGGGTGTCGCGAGGAGGTGGTTTGCCGAATGCTTTCGCAGGCCAGTAGGAGCGCGAACCGATCTGTGGAGGCCGATCGGCGCGTTCCTGGTCGAGCAATGTAGGCATCCCATTAGCATCATCGTTATGCAAGTCCCGTCCCATCTGTCTGCCCAGCACATGATCAATAGGCAGATTCTTCGATGGTCAGTCTTAGGCAGTGCTTGTGTTGACGCCCTTGCTGGTGAGGCTGCCGCGCGTGCGAGTTTCCCAGGCCAGTCGTCACCGGGCACAGACCATATAACATAAAGCACTTCTTGTTCGGAGGAGGTTGCTGCGTGTAGCTCTTGAATCGATTCGGGCGTCGCAGTCGCAGGGTGGCGAGTCTAGGGTTCGCACCTGCCCCCCTCGTTTCTCTCCTCCTCTTCCTCTGGCCGTGGCACGGTTTGCGTCTCATCACACCGTGACCGAGTGTGGGTGGGCCTGCAATGTGTGTAAAAGGTCGGCTACTACAGCGTCGCTTGCGGGATGGTTCAAAAGCGCCGGCTTCCAGCTTCACCATGTGAATGATACGTTTGCCCGAGTTCCCGAGGGACGGCGTTTATACTTGGCTGGGGGGTGGGTGCGCGTTTCTCACGCAGCGATTTATCATACAGTCCTCCGTTTGTGGTATTGCGGTTCCTGTTGGGTTTTCGGTCAAGTCCAGCTCAGAGGACTGGCGGAACCGTGTGTCACACCACCTGCGGAGGCCAGGTCCGAGTATCTAGACAGGATAAGTCGGGGCCTGTGTCCTCAGAGTAGATCTGAGCGATGTGAGTAGAGGTTATCAATTCGTGATGGCGGAAGTCCTGGAAGTCCTCCTCCTCCTCCTCCTCCTCCTCCTCTTCCTCTCCATATTGCTGTCCCGACAGCGTGGCCGATACGAGTGTCACAGGCAGGCTGCCCGCACCCGAAATCCGAGGCTATCGTACGTTTCCGCTGGTCTTCAGGACCAGCTGCATGCCACGCGGCAGGAATGCGGTTGGCAGCTTGTCGCTCCAGGTCCGCACTTCCCCGTCCGCCAGGCGCCCGACATGGCAAGGCTCAGGCTCCGGGCGACGTCCGGCGGCGCGGGTGGTGAGGCCTGGCAGGCGAAGTGGTTCGCGCGAGCTGCGATACGGCGTCATCCCCAGGCTCCGCAGCTTCCCCCCCCGCCCTGTCCTCCTTCTCTTTCCTCCCAGAGGCGGAGCGCTGACTAACGCTGCTAGGGCTGGCTCGCTCTCTGACTCCTCTGCCTGCTCCTCCCTCTCTCACCCCAATTGGCCTTTGCCGGCGATCGCACGGCGGCAGTATGCCTCGGGTGAAGCTTTTTGAGGGGTGGCTACTGCTGTACTTCACCACTGATTTACCTCATCGTGCCGGGTCCTTCTGCACGACTCTCGAGGGCATGTTCCCTTTGCCTTGGTGGTAGGGTTGTCTCGGCGCTTGTTGTCTCCTTCTCCTTCCTTCCTCCTCCTCCCCCTCTCCTTCAGTCTTGGACGGGACTTGAAGTTCACGTGGTCATTCACGAAGCTTGGGCTCTGTCCTATACGCATGCATTTATGGAAGTGTCCCAAGCCCCCGGACGCGTTCAACGACTCGCCTATTGCAGGTAAGCCTGAGCGCTGCTCCAGGTGTTTTGGAGTCCCCTCCCCTCCTCCCGCTCCCCTCGTCCCCCTCCCCTCCTCCCTCTCCTCGCCCTCCTGCTCCCGCTCCCTCCTTTCTCCTGCCATGGTGAATGTATTACTTGGCCGTCGAGGCCGCTCAATACGGGTCAGGCCAACTACAGTTTGGCAGGCCTTGGGATGATACGTTTTAGGGCTAACTCGTATCCTTCGCCATCTGGCTTTTTCTGTTCTTGCCCTGACCGGAATTTCGGCCACGCTCGCAGGACAGCCTTGCGACGAGCTTGACAATTGCCAGCACGCGTGGCGAGGCGAGTTGTGTATAGTATCGCTGTCCGCTCCCATCTCTTGCTCCTCCAACAAAAAGCATGTATGCAGGGCCTGGGATCAGCTTCAGCCTGCCTGACTCCCGAGGCCTACGTGGGCGCCCTGGTGCCCCTTTTGGCGGAGGGCGTGGCGCCTCGCTGGAGAAGAGAAGTGGAGTGCAGGGGTTAGAGTCGGGGCCTTGAAGAAAGAACGCTTTTCGTTGGGGAGGGGCTCGGTGTTCCTTGATTGTTTCAAAGTTTGCCTTGGGTTTTCCTGAGGGTTTTCATGGGAAATCGAGGTTGAACTTATGGGAAAAGGAGGCCTCGTTCCTTGTTTAGGGTTCCTTAGGTCAACGCCCCAACTGTAGGAGCTTGGCGGGTTCTCGGGTCGCACTCGGGGCCGCGGGGCGAGGAGGGAGGGGGGGAAGGAGGCGGGGAAGGGCAGCGAGGGGCCGGGGGCAGCCGCGGCCCCCTCCCCCCCCCCGCCGCAAGAAGCCGGGGGCGCCTCGGGCGAAGGAGGGGGGAGGAGGAGGAGGAGGAGGAGGAGGAGGAGGAGGAGGAGGAGGAGGAGGAGGAGGAGGAGGAGATCCGTAGCCATTTTGGCTCAAGCCGTCGGTCGCGCCCCCGGGGCTCAAGCTGGCTCGTCATGTGCGGCCGGTCTGCTGCTGCTGGAGGTGTTCCGGACTTGGGAATGGCGCGGGAGGGCGGAGCTTTTCTCCGCCCAGTGCG
Source organism: Prorocentrum cordatum (assembly GCA_963575745.1). Lineage (NCBI taxonomy): Eukaryota > Dinophyceae > Prorocentrales > Prorocentraceae > Prorocentrum > Prorocentrum cordatum. The sequence continues at coordinate 34,267 of CAUYUJ010004681.1, forward strand.
CTCTGCCGAGGCCCGCCGGGCTTCTCGGGCATGGGCGCGTTGGTCCGCTGACCGTGCCGTGGCCAAGTGTGTGGAGGAGCTGCAGGCCGTCCGCGGGCAGCTGGCAGCGGCGGAAGCGGCCCTGGACTACATCGTGGGGGATGCGGAGGTGGCACAGCGTCTCCGTGCACTTCTGCCTGCCTTCGTGGCCACGCTCCACGGGATGGAGCCCACCTGGCTGGAGAAGCTGCGGCGCAATGTTGCGCTCCACGCCGAGGCCCTCGAGATCGACGTGGCGTCAGCACGCGCTCGCGAGCTTCGCCGAGCACAGCGTGGGCCTCGCCTCGAGGCACGGCGCGCGGGAGTCGGCCGCGCCCCCACCAGCCTCTCTGCTGATGCGGCGGAGTTCGTCCCTGGCACTTGGGAGCTGCTGCCCGTGGGGCCTTCCGTCCACGTCGTGCAGAAAGACTCCGAGATCCACGAGCTCTCGGACTGGGAGGCTGCGCAGTTTCCTGTGCTGGGGTCCCACCCCCCCAGTACGGACGGCTCTGAGGGTGGGGCTGCTACGCAGTTTCCTGTGCTGGGGCCCCACCCCCCCAGTACGGACGGCTCTGAGGGTGGGGCTGTTGAGGCTGGGGTCAGCGCCACGGATGCGGATCTGGCGGTGGTCCAGCAGTTGCACGCCCAGACAGTCGGAGCCATCAACGCCAAGCGGATATCGAGGAGGCGCAAACTATATCCACAGCCGTTCAAGTGGAAGCTTGCCAGGCTGGAGCGTGAAGGATGGCCCGTGACTGGGGAGACGAAGGATGAGGCGTCCTGCAACCAGCAGTGACGCTCGTGTGCTCCTTGCCAGCGGCGGCGTGGTCCGTCGCCTACTCGGCCGTGGGGCTCGTGCCTGGCTTGGAGGTGCTCTTGGGGGAGCCCGTCGTTGCGCCCATCGTGTTCCTCTGATGATTCCTCGGGCCAGTCTTTCAACGAGGGATTGTGTCCGCAGAGGCTCCAGAGGCTCCAGAGGAGGAGGAGGAGGAGGAGGAGGAGGAGGAGGAGGAGGAGGAGGAGGAGGAGGAGGAGGAGGAGGAGACGCTCTTCGCACGTGAGGTCGGCCGCCCCGAGGTCGGGCTCGGGCAGGGCGGGCGGCGAGGAGGCCGAGGAGCCCGGAAGCGGAGGGCGGGGCGGGGGGGGAGGCGAGGGGCGCAGAGGAGCGGAGGGAGGCACCGCAGGAGAAGCCGAGGGGCCGCAGAGTGGCGAAGCCGACGGGGCAAGAAGACTCGCCCTCCGACGCGCCAATCGCGCGCGGGCTTATCTCATGAGTCGAATGTTGACCACCAGGAAGAATCAAGCCAGCTAAACTTGACATTTCTGCTTCCGATCAGTGAGAGAATCCCCACCAGGGGCCATTGGTATTTTTTATGTCTCTCCCTTGTCTATAAGACTACTTGGCTCCAATATTGAAGTGTTTGCCAACTATCGCATCTGTTGCAACGAGCCTGTAGGTGTTTGTTGATTTCTCGGAGTGTGTAGTATTTCCCGTCCTTGATGGGAATGAGGAGCTGGTTAAACATTTCATCATGGAGCATATCGGGTTCTCCGCCTGTTTGCTGCGGCTCATTTTGCATTGTCTGCCAAACCTTCTGAATTTGCTCGTATTCGGCATCCGACGCGGTATTTTCTTGTTGCGTGCCCTCGTGGGCTTCTACCCCAACAGGTAGCCATTCTAACATGTCACGAACACTGGCAACGCACTCTTCTTGGCCAACTGATTCGGTCAGCTCTGCAACGCACGTGTCCTCCGTCTTTGGATCTGTCTGGACAGCAGCTCCTTTTAGGGTCTGCGCCAGCTGGCACTCCCCAGTGCCCGTGGTGATGGCCCCGATCTGCATTTGAAGCAGTTTCCCCATCAGTAGTTTTAAGCACAATGTGAACCTGCTCAAGATAATCTGGGTCATTCTGCGAGACAGTACTGGTACCTCTTTTCAACTGCCAAGTGCCCATAGAAAGCATCATATGACAACCTGATGGACTGCATGCGAAACGTGTTGGTGGCTCTTCGAATTCATCGTCTTCTCCAGGGGTTCCAATCACTTGCTTTACTTGTTGTGCTCCATCGTCCAATTTGCCATGTACAGAAGAAGTGTATCCCAGCCCTGGAGGGAAATGGGGCATGACTGCCGCAAGGATACGTAAGCTGCTTGTTTGTGCTATTCGGGCGTGGGTGCGGCAAATTCGCACTCTTCTTCTGGCGCTCGCAGAGGTCACACACACACAAAGGCTGCACACTGCTGAGAACCATGCCCATCCTACTTTGCGGGCAGAGTGGGCGAGTTCGGTTGCAGGATGTGTGGCCTCTCGCCTCCTGGCCTCAGGAAGGGTCGCAGGCCCTGATGTCCTTCGGTGGTAGGCTCCTAATCCTCCTGACAGGTCGATGGCCTCTCGGTCCGTCCCATGGCAACCTAGGAGGCGGAGGGGGAGGAGGAGGAGGAGGAGGAGGAGGAGGAGGAGGAGGAGGAGGAGGAGGAGGAAGCTCGGTATGAGAAGGGAGAGGAAAACGAGGGCAGACATGACCTGGTTCCATCGATCGTGTCTCGATGGTTGATCGATAATCGACGATCGCTCTCGATCCGGGCAGCCGATGTGTTATTCGATCAGCCGTGCCTCCCGTTCCCTGGAACGGGTCGAGCCATTCGGCATTCGGGCCGGGCCAGGCATGTCTGGCCAGCCTGGATCGGGGGATTGCTTCTCAGGTGCATGGTGTTCGAGGCTCCTGGGACGGGCCGCGCCCTGAGGGCGTGTTCCTCGTCCTTCTCCTCATTCCGCTCCTCCGATTCCTCCGCCCTCACCTCGTGCTCCCTCGTCTCCCCTTCCATGTCTTACTGCCGCCATCCCTTCTGGCCCTCCTCCCCCACCCGTCTCCTCCTCCTGCTGCGGCTGCTCCTCGATTTTCTCCTCCTCCTCTTCTCCTCTTTCGCCCTGCTCATCCCAGTTATCCTTCTCCTCCTCCTCTTCCTCCTCCTCCTCCTCCTCCTCTTCGTACCCTTATTTCTACTCCACCTTCTCCTCCGCATCCTCATTGTCCCTCGTTTTTTTTCCTCATTCTGCTTCTCTTCCTCCTCTTCCCACTCCCTCTGCTCCTCTTCTGCCTCCTCTGCCTCCTTCTTCTTCCCTCTTATCTTGCTGATTCTGTGCGAGTTTCCTTCACACCCTCTGGCCAGCGTGGTGGGCCACTTACATGCCAAGAGCGCAGCTGAATCATGCGAGAGGTATGGGCAGACTGAGTGTCGGGAAGCGATGTCTGCTTCGTTTTCCCACTGTACCAGGCAGTCATGCGATCACCGGGGGCCGCCACGGCTGATGTACGCTTGGAGACCCAGACGCTATTGGGCTGCAGAGGTAGACTTGCAAGTTCTCGGCTGATGCATCCTCACCCCTCCCCTGTTCCTGACCTTCTGAGGCGCGTGGGGTTCTTTGGCCTGAAGCCCCCCCCCTGTCGGTGATCGTGTGTTCATAAATATGCTGATCGCAAACTGTAAGCTTGTAGAGTGTGCCTGGGACGCCGTACTGTGTGCAATTCCTGGCCCACCACCCGCAGTTTCTGGCAGGGAACAGGTATCTGCAGGTTCGGGTGCTGTGCGGTCGGGGGAGATGAGGTGGTTCGCTTCTTTGTTTGTCCGTCCATTCGTCCTCTGCTGTTTTCTCTTGTCTCTGTCCTGCCGTCCTGCTTTCTCGCTTCTTTTCAATTGCAGCGAACGATCGCGCGCGAAATTCCGGAGACTGTGCTGGAATGTCGGCTGGCCATGCAAACAACACGTGATTTAATACATTCGACATTCAATGTCATGTGACCTGACGGGAGGTAGGGGACCAATGGGGTGCTGGCTCCTCCAAGCCCGCCGTCGAGTGCTGGCACGAAGGGACGTTATGATACGTGCCGTTCTCACCCGAGGCGTCCAGCGAAGCATAGACCTTGGGGAATGCGATCGCTCCCCTTTCATTCACGTGCACCCGCCCTTGCCCTTCCCTCTTTCCCTCCGCCCCTCCTTCCCTCTCCCAGAACTCCCCTGGAGAGGTAATGGGCGAGAACCTGCTTGCCCTTGTCAAACACCACGACTACAACGGCCTGCCGCTGCCCTTGGTTCGCAAGGGAACGGAAAACCTAAAGGGTCGTTGTTCGTGAAGGAAGAGGAGGAGGATTTGGAGGAGGATGAGGGATGGACGGAGGGAGGATCGGGAGGAGGAGGAGAAGGAGGAGGAGGAGGAGGAGGAAGAGGAGGAGGAGGAGGAAGAAAAGGCTCATTGGGGAGAGGCTCCTCTGCTTTCTCGTCCATACCAGGATACGCGGACTCGTCCTGCTCCTCCTCCGTTGCTTCCAGGAGGAGCAGACAAGGAATCTCCTCGTCCTTCTCCCCCCAGCTATCCCTTGGGGACCCTCGCCCGAAGGCGCCCCGCCTCCAGGTCCCCTGCCTGTTGCCCATGATTCTGCCGATGCCTTGCAGTCCCCTGGGGGCGCCGCCCCTCCAGAGGGAAAGGCCTGTGTGGGGCTTCGGCAGGGGGCCGCGGGGGTAGCGAGGGATGCTTGCCCTCCTGATATCCTCCTCCCCGCTGAGGGCCTTGTGGCCCAACCACACTATGGATCACCACCTTTGCCCGGCGGACTCCCGAGCCCAAGTTTCTGCTAGTAGATCGAGGCTTTTGGTTCCGTGCTCCCTTGAAGTGTCCAGTGAGGACGCCGCCTATCTTAAGGTGGATGGGGCAGCCCCGCCCCCTCCTTGCTCAGGGCGCCACCTGCTTTTGGCTTCGTCTTGGGTAGCTTGCTTGTGCTTGAATTCCGTTTCGTTTACTGGTGAGCTGCCTTGCTTTTCGAGTCGTGGGTGCTCCTCTTGTCCGTTTGCCACTGTTTTCTCCTCTCTTGGCGTATTCGGACGTGTTTTTCGCGCCATCTTGGCCGCGCTGAGCACCGTCCCGCGCCCAGCGTTGCCCGCTCTTTTGTTCTTCCCTTCGCTGGCGGCACAGCCTGTGCCTGCTTGCCCGGCGCTCGACCCGCTTGGGGCGCCCGCGTGCCAGAAAAGTATTCGGACGTTTGGGTGTGATTTCTCCTCTTGCTACGGCACCGCCTGATCCCGAGGCTTTGCCTCCTTCTGGCCTCGTTCTGAGGCTGCGCCCCCCTTCTCCTCCCCATCTCAAGTTAATTCAAGCTTCGCGCGGCCCAGTTAGCTTCGACCGGAAGAGGTGCGCTCTCGACCCGCGAATCAAAAAAAGTGATTTCTCCTCTTCCCTCCTGCCGCCTCCCTCCTCCCGATCCTCTCTCTCTCTCTCTCTCGCAGCCGCTGGCGCGCCACCTGCAGGGCGCGCCCCGCGCCCTGCGCGGCCGGCCGCGGACGGGGCCGAGGAGGGCCAACGGGGTCCCCACACGGGGTGGTGACCACACCGTGCGGTGAGTCGGTGGGGGTTTGGGGTCACCGCACGGTTCTGTGACTCGGGTCGTTCTCCGAGGACGTCTCGGGCGATGGGGGCCTCCGAGGTCCCAAGGCCGTGTGGGGACGGACCGTGCGGTGAGGTCTCTCGGGGTTCCGAGGTCACCGCACGGTCTGTCACCGCACCGTTTCGGGACTCCAAAGAAAAGCCGCCCTCCTGAGACCTCTGAGGGAACGTTCGGACTGGTGGCGCGGCGGGGCCACTCGACCGTAGGAGCGGTACATAAATACCGTAGACGTTGTACCTTGTCGGCAGCGCCGTACGGAGTATCGTGTCGGTAGTGTAGTACGTGATGGCGATGATGATGCCCACAGCGCTAATGACGTAGACGTGGTATCCCTTGTGCAATGGTATACCCGTATACCGTCGCCCGCACCGCCGTAATAGTGCGTGCTCTTCTCTGGCTTCAGGCAGGCCGGTCTCGCCTTGTTCTTTATGGCGCCACCTGGTTGGGTTGTTCAATCGGTGGTCCTCGTAGCTCTGCTTGTGGTTCTCGTAGCTCAGCTTGAGGCCCTCTTAGCTCTGCTTGTATCTTCCTGCGGATGAAGTAGCGGGGGACGTTATCCTGCGTGCCGTCGGTCCAACGGACTTTCAATGTCTGGGCGCTGAGTTCCAGTACCGTGCACTCGTAGTACTCTCTACCGTGATTGCCCTCCGCCGTGTCTCCGATGCCGATCAGTTGCTATTTGTCCAGGTCTTTCTTGGGCCTTGATGTTCGTGTCGTGGCCCTCGTAATGCAGCGGCTGGCCCTGGTAGCTCAGCTGGTGGTCCCCGTGGCCCTGCACGTGGCTCCCGTGGCTCCGCGCGGGTGGGTCGCAGCTCAGATGGTGACCCCGGCAGCTCTGCTGCCGGCTCTCGTAGAACAGCAGGTGGCCCTGGTAGCACTTCTGGTGGATCTCGTGGCTCTGCGTGCGGCCCTCGTAGCGCACCTCGTAGCTCAGCTGGTGGCATATTCAGTTGAGCTCGTTGCCCTGGTGGCTCTGCAGGAGGCGTTCGTAGCTCTGCCTGCGGTTCGCTTGTAGCCCTCGTAGCCGAGCAGGTGGCCCTCGGAGCTGAGCTGGTGATTCTGGAAGTTCTGCTCCTCGTCCTCGCAGTTTGGCTTGTCGCTTTGGTAGCTCTGCAGGAGGTTCTGGGCGTTCTTCATGTGGCCATCGTAGCTCAAGTTGTGGCCTCTGTGGCCTCGGCAGTTGGGCCTCGTAGCTGGGCTGGTGGCTTTCGAGGATCTGCACGTAGCCCTTGCAGTACAGCTCGTCCTGATTGTTTTGTTGGTGGCTATACTAGCTGTACCTGTGGTCCTTGTAGCTCAGCTTGCGGTCCTAGAAGGTGCGCTGGTGGCCCTGGTAGCGCTGCTGGTGGCTGTCGTAGGTCTGCTTGCTGCTTGCTGCCCACGAAGGAGATCTGGTGCCTGCGGTATCTGCCCTGGTGGTTCTCGTAGCTCTTCGTGTAGTTCTCGTAGCTGAGCTGGTGGCCCTCGTGGTACTCCTGGTTGCTCCGCTCGTGGCCATGGTAGCGGAGGTTGCAGTCCTCGTGGCTCAGCTGGTGGTCCTCGTCGCCCTGCTTGTGGCCCTCGTAGTTGAGCTTGCGGTCCTCGCAGTTCTGGAGGTGGCTCTCGTAGCTGCGCCTGTGGTCTTCGTCGTTCAGCCTGTGGTGCTCGAAGGGCTGGTAGGACTCCTGCTAGCTCTGCCGGTGGATGTCGTATTTCTGCTTGTGGCCCTGGAGGCTGAAGATGTGACCTTCGTAGCTTTGCAGGTGAGCCTCGTGGCTCGGACGGTGGCTCTCGAAGCTCTGCTCGTGACCTTGGTAGCTGAGCGGGTGGCTCGGTAGATCGCCTGGTTGTCCTCGTAGCTCTGCTCCGGGCCTCCGTAGCTCAGCTGGTTGCCATTCATCATCCGCTGTCTGGATTCCATGGAGTTCTGGCTCGGGCCCTCCTCCTCATTCACCTTTTCTTCCTGCGGCTAAGCTGGTGGTCCTCTTAGCCCTGCTCGCGGCTCTCGTAGCTCAGCTGATGGGTCTCTTAGTTCTGGCTGTGGCGGTCAAAGCTTTTGTTGCCCTCGTAGTTCGGCTGGTTGTCCTCGAAACTCTTCTGGAGGTTCTCGCAGTTCTGCTGGTCGTCGGAGTTCCGCTGGTCCTCGCTGCGAAATGCCCTCCTCGTGCTCGCACACCAGGAAGTAGTCGAGGAGTACGTCCACCTGTACGTCCTTCTGGGCGTTGGTGTCCACGAGGTCAAGGTCGGAGTCCTCGGCTGCCAGGTCGTGGTATTCCACGTTCTGGGTGCCAGCGCGATGCAGCAGATCGTGCTGTTCACGCGCAGGTAGCTCGGTGGGTGGCCCTGGTGCCACAGATGGCGATCCTCGACGCTCGGCTGGTGGTACAGCGCGGCCTGCGTGAGCCAGCCGGCCTCCTGCTCCAGCAGCAACCAGCCCCTTTTGACCAAGTTGGGTCGGTTTTTCGTCTGCCATGTCCTCGGGCTCCTGGTCGTCCACGCCGAGAGTCTCGAAGGTCGAGGCCACCCGAAATTTCGAGATACCACGCACTCGAGGCTCTGCTGGTGGCCTTCGTAGCGCAGCCTGTGGTTCTCGAGGCGCTGCTGGTGGCCCTGGTACCACAGAGGATGGTTCTCGGGGCTCTGCTTCTTCCCCTCGTAGCTCTGCTGGTGGCTCACGTCGCGTTGCAGGTTGCTCTTGTATCTTTGCTTGTTGATCTTGTAGTTTTGCTTTGTAGCCCTCGTAGCTCTGGTGGCAAGATGAGGAGCCGTTGAACTCGCCGTGCCAGTTGTAGGCGTGGATGCCTGTTACGCAGCTCGTTTACGTCCTGTTGCGCAACTCGTACCTGGACGCCCTCGCGAGTGTGGCCGTGGTCATGGTAATGATGTCGTCGGATCGAGGTTGTATCACATGTCGGACGTTGTACCCCACTCGTTTTCAGGCAGCGTCTCTTCGTGCCCATGTTCCTCGGCGCGCGTATGGTCTCTGCATACTCGCCAGTAGGTCTCCATCAAGGTGGGTAGGTCTCGTAGTCCTAAGGTAATGGAGGATGACGATTAATAAAGGACCGGGGGTCGTGTTCACGCGGCGGTGCCCAGGATGACGATTAGAAAAAGCCGGCCGCGGGCTGGAAAACTATCTTTTTAAATCGTTCTCCTCCAGTCAGAAACCTATGCAGAAACAGTCGAAAACTATGTTTTAATCGTTCTCTCCCATTTTTCCTATTCATCGTCATCCCGCTGTCCGCCGTATAATTCAACAGCTCGTGGGCGATGCTGTCGTCCCCTCCTCCTCCTCCTCCTCCTCCTCCTCCTCCTCCTCCTCCTCCTCCTCCTCCTCCTCCTCCTCCCCCTCACCCCCCCCCCTTCTCCTCCTCCTCCTGCTCCTCCTCCTCCTCCTCCTCCTCCTCCTCCTCCTCCTCCTCCTCCTCCTCCTCCGACACCCCTCCCCCTCCTCCTCCCCCCCCTCCTCCTGCTCCTCCTCCTCCTCCTCCTCCTCCTCCTCCTCCTCCTCCCTCCCCCCTCCTCCTCCTCCTCCTCCTCTCTCCTCCTCCTCCTCCTGCTCCTCCTCCTCCTCCTCCTCCTCCTCCTCCTCCTCCTCCTCCTCCTCCCCTCCTCCCCCTCCCCCCCCCCCCCCTCCCTCCCCCCTCCTGCTCCTACCTCCTCCTCCTCCTCCTCCTCCTGCTCCCCCTCCTCCTCCTCCTCCTCCTCCTCCTCCTCCTCCTCCTCCCCCCACCCCCCCCCCCTCGTCCTCCTCCTCCTCCTCCACTCCTCCTCCTCCTCCTCCTCCTCCTCCTCCCCCTCACCCCCCCCCCTTCTCCCTCCTCCTCCTCCTCCTCCTCCTCCTCCTCCTCCTCCTCCTCCTCCTCCTCCTCCTCTCGCGGCTGATCACCTTCGTGCCATGCCGGCGGCCGCGGCCGGGGGGCCCGAGGCCGCCCCGCGGGGCACGCGCCGCGCGCACGGGCGAGTGCGGGGGAGGGATCGCGCAGATGGCCTTTCTTTACCAGCCTCGAACTGATCCTTATCCCTAAGATTGAAACGCCTACGATTGGTCACGCGCGGACGGGGTGTCGGGGAGGAGAGAAGGCTTCTCAGAAGCACCCTGCTTCTGAGCAGGCGCGGGCCTGATCCATAGATGTGAGACCCGCGCCCTCTCAGAAGCAGCCTCCTTCTAAGAAGCCTTCCCCCCCCACCCCCCATAGTCGGACCGAGGCCCTAAGATTGACACGCCAAAAGGCGATGACAATCTTAGGGACGCGCCCTCAAAACATAAGGGAATTCCCCTAAGATTGGCATCGTGCTGAGGAGATGCCCAGCATAGGGATAGGGATATGTTCCAGGCTGGTAATTTCTTCCTGAACCTCCTCCTCCTTGTCCAACCCCCTTCGCCTCCTGCTCCTCCTCCTCCTCCGCCTTTTCGGAGTTGGGCGGACTTCAATCCAAATAGATTTTGCAGCGTCAGGATAGCAGCGGATGGCTGGCAAGCGACTTGGGTAAAGTTTCGGTGCAAATTGTTGTACTGCGGTGGAAGAAGGGACGCAAAAGCAAACGAGAAGTATAGTGGCCCGATGGGTGTAAAGTATACGCGTCGAGGTCAGAAGGGGGGAGAGGAGGATAATAACCACATGTGATAGCATGCTATAACGAGAAATTGCACCGAACGATGGATGGGTCGTTCGTCTTCTTCCTGCTGCTGCTCCATGTCCTTGCCTTCTTCCTTCCTCTTCTTCCCTTCTCAGGAGTACTAGTGTGGAGAGGAAGAGAGAATGGGGATAAGCGGGAGGGCGAAATCCTAACCCACCACCGTCTCTCGTCGATTCAGAAATCGATGGTTGGTGGGGGTAGGGTTTGGATTTCGCTGACTATGAGGGTTCTTACTTCCCCCACCTCCTGTCGTATCGAAAAAACCGCGACGGGAGGTTTTGGGCAATTTTCGGTCTCTTGGGGCCTTCACCGGGCCCCAGGAACATCAACAAAAAGATTTTGGACGAAGAGCAGGTCCTGGGGAAGCGGTCCAGACCTCTGGGGCGCACTTGTGAAAAAATCACCACGTCGGCGTCCTGGGTTCCCATGAGGCCGGGGCACTGGGTATAGGGTGAGCGAGCCAGTCGACGGTTGGCTGTCTAGCGCAATCTTTTCTGATGGGAGCAGTTTCTTTCTCACCCACAGCCGCTGCCCTGGAGGCCGGAACGGGTTCCTGCCATGGGCCATGGCCGACCCGAGCGGTCGCATTTTTGATGCTGCATTCTACTACCCATCCCCCAGAGGCAACGAGAGGGGGGGATGAGCGCAGGAGGGAACGCATTGGCCCCCAATCGCCCATTCATCGCCGATAGGGGCCCAGTAGTCCCACCACGCCCAGCGACTTTCCCAGACCTCCGACATGATTTTTTCACACCGTCGACCCCCAGAGGTCCCGACCCATGCCCCGGGACCGGTTTCTCATCCCGAGTCGTTTTTTGTCGCTCCCGAGGCCCGGCGAGGGCCCCCAAATGCCGAACATGGCAAAAAGCCTCCCGTCCTGATTTTTTTCATTGCTCGATGGGGGTCTGGGATTCGCGATCGGGGGGCCATCGCCGATCTGTCGGCGATGCATCGCCAGTTCCATGTCGATGCTTCCCCCCGACAGCAGATCCAACCCTTGTCGTTGCCCCTGACCTCCGCGGCCGCCCTCTGCCTCGCCTCGCCTTCGTTCGGTGTGCTGATTTGCCGTCTTGCATTCAGTCGGGCCCTTCCCTCTACAGGGGGAATATTCAAACATAGTTAAAAATTAGCCTGGCGAAGGACCCAACCATATGCAGTTGTGAATGCCGCAATTGTGCTGGGTGGTGGCGGACGCATGCGGGCGGTGCCACTGGGACCTTCGGTGGAGCTCCCTATGGGGCCACGAAACGCCGCACTGGGTGGGTGAGACGCGGTCAGCAAGGGCTGTGCTGCGTGGTGGCGGACGCATGTGAGCGGTGCCACTGGGACCTTCGGTGGAGCTCCCTATGGGGCCACGAAACGCTGTACTGGGTGGGTGAAACGCAGGCAGGGAGCAAGGGCTGTGCAGGGTGGTGGCGGACGCATGCGGGCGGTGCCGCTGGGACCTTTGGTGGAGCTCCCTATAGGGCTACGAAGCGCTGTTCTGGGTGGGTGAAGCGCAGGGAACAAGGGCTGTGCTGGGTGGTGGCGGACGCAAGCGGGCAGTGCCACTGGGACCTTTGGTGGAGCCCCCTATGGGGCCACGAAACGTGCGAGGGGTGTGCCAGAATGGGGTGTGGAACCGCATGCCAGCGCAGCCACTGGGGCCTTCGGTGGAGCTCCCTATGGAGCCACGAAGCGTGTGAGGGGTGTGCCGAAATGGGGGGTGGAACCGCATGCGAGCGCAGCCACTGCGGCGTTCGGTGGAGCTCCCTATGGGGCCACGAGACGTGTGAAGGGCGTGCCGAAAAAGGGGGTGGAACCGCATGCGAGCGCAGCCACTGGGGCCTTCGGTGGAGCTCTCTATGGGGCCACGAACCGTGTGAGGGGTGTGCCGAAATGGGGGGGGGAACCACATGCGAGCGCAGCCACTGGGGCGTTCGGTGGAGCTCCCCATGGAGCCACCCACGAAGCGTGTGAGGGGTGTGCCGAAATGGGGGGTGGAACCGCATGCGGAGCGCAGCCACTGGAGCGTTCGGTGGAGCTCCCTATGGGGCCACGAAACGTGTGAGGGGTGTGCCAGAATGGGGGGTGGAACCGCCTGCGGGCGCAGCCACTGGGGCCTTCGGTGGAGCTCCCTATGGGGCCACGAAACGTGTGAGGGGTGTGCCAGAATGGGGGGTGGAACCGCATGCGGGCGCAGCCACTGGGGCCTTCGGTGGAGCTCCCTATGGGGCCACGAAACGTGTGAGGGGTGTGCCAGAATGGGGGGTGGAACCGCATGCGGGCGCAGCCACTGGGGCCTTCGGTGGAGCTCCCTATGGGGCCACGAAACGTGTGAGGGGTGTGCCAGAATGGGGGGTGGAACCGCATGCGGGCGCAGCCACTGGGGCCTTCGGTGGAGCTCCCTATGGGGCCACGAAACGTGTGAGGGGTGTGCCAGAATGGGGGTGGAACCGCATGCGGGCGCAGCCACTGGGGCCTTCGGTGGAGCTCCCTATGGGGCGAAATGCGAGCGCAGCCAGCGTTCGGTGGAGCTCCCCATGGAGCCACCCACGAAGCGTGTGAGGGGTGTGCCGAAATGGGGGGTGGGACCGCATGCGAGCGCAGCCACTGGAGCGTTCGGTGGAGCTCCCTATGGGGCCACGAAACGTGTGAGGGGTGTGCCAGAATGGGGGTGGAACCGCATGCGGGCGCAGCCACTGGGGCCTTCGGTGGAGCTCCCTATGGGGCCACGAAACGTGTGAGGGGTGTGCCAGAATGGGGGGTGGAACCGCATGCGGGCGCAGCCACTGGGGCCTTCGGTGGAGCTCCCTATGGGGCCACGAAACGTGTGAGGGGTGTGCCAGAATGGGGGGTGGAACCGCATGCGGGCGCAGCCACTGGGGCCTTCGGTGGAGCTCCCTATGGGGCCACGAAACGTGTGAGGGGTGTGCCAGAATGGGGGGTGGAACCGCATGCGGGCGCAGCCACTGGGGCCTTCGGTGGAGCTCCCTATGGGGCCACGAAACGTGTGAGGGGTGTGCCAGAATGGGGGGTGGAACCGCATGCGGGCGCAGCCACTGGGGCCTTCGGTGGAGCTCCCTATGGGGCCACGAAACGTGTGAGGGGTGTGCCAGAATGGGGGGTGGGACCGCATGCGGGCGCAGCCACTGGGGCCTTCGGTGGAGCTCCCTATGGGGCCACGAAACGTGTGAGGGGTGTGCCAGAATGGGGGGTGGAACCGCATGCGGGCGCAGCCACTGGGCCTTCGGTGGAGCTCCCTATGGGGCCACGAAGCGTGTGAGGGGTGTGCCAGAATGGGGGGTGGAACCGCATGCGGGCGCAGCCACTGGGGCCTTCGGTGGAGCTCCCTATGGGGCCACGAAACGTGTGAGGGGTGTGCCAGAATGGGGGGTGGAACCGCATGCGGGCGCAGCCACTGGGGCCTTCGGTGGAGCTCCCTATGGGGCCACGAAACGTGTGAGGGGTGTGCCAGAATGGGGGGTGGAACCGCATGCGGGCGCAGCCACTGGGGCCTTCGGTGGAGCTCCCTATGGGGCCACGAAACGTGTGAGGGGTGTGCCAGAATGGGGGGTGGAACCGCATGCGGGCGCAGCCACTGGGGCCTTCGGTGGAGCTCCCTATGGGGCCACGAAACGTGTGAGGGGTGTGCCAGAATGGGGGGTGGAACCGCATGCGGGCGCAGCCACTGGGGCCTTCGGTGGAGCTCCCTATGGGGCCACGAAACGTGTGAGGGGTGTGCCAGAATGGGGGGTGGAACCGCATGCGGGCGCAGCCACTGGGGCCTTCGGTGGAGCTCCCTATGGGGCCACGAAACGTGTGAGGGGTGTGCCAGAATGGGGGGTGGAACCGCATGCGGGCGCAGCCACTGGGGCCTTCGGTGGAGCTCCCTATGGGGCCACGAAACGTGTGAGGGGTGTGCCAGAATGGGGGGTGGAACCGCATGCGGGCGCAGCCACTGGGGCCTTCGGTGGAGCTCCCTATGGGGCCACGAAACGTGTGAGGGGTGTGCCAGAATGGGGGGTGGAACCGCATGCGGGCGCAGCCACTGGGGCCTTCGGTGGAGCTCCCTATGGGGCCACGAAACGTGTGAGGGGTGTGCCAGAATGGGTGTGGGAGGGGGAGGAGGGGGGAGGAAGGGGAGGAGGAGGAAGGAGGAGGAAGGAACGCGGGGCGACGTCTCTTCAAAACGAGGACCCAACACCACAGGATGGTTGGGAAATAGCCTGGGAACTATTTTTTTGATTATTTTTGAGCATTTCCAGGGTATTTTTAGGGGGGGGTATTTTTGATTTTCCGTCGAAAATCCTCCTGTAGGGAGACACGCCCGACTTAAGTCTTGCATCCCATGAGTGGCTCGGGCGCGCCGCGCGACCGCCGGCGCCGCGACAACAAGTCTGCTGCTGCCTATGGGGCGGCCCCCCAGGATAGGTACCCGCAGCAGGCATCGCATGATGCTGATGCTGAGTATGCCATTGATCTGGTGCCATCATGCTCTCTTAGACTAGTGTTTTTTTACGTTTGTTGCGCCTCCTCTGTTCATTGTTTATCGTTCGACGGCTTGGGAGCGCGAGGCTAATGAATCCGCCGATTCCTAGTCAAGCAGGGTGCACAATGTCACCCGTGTACGGTGGCGGCTGCCATAGAGTTGGCAGGTGCTACTGGCAGTCGATGCGGGCCCGTGGGCAGCACAGCAGGAGATGTCGCGAATTGACCACGGGTGGGAGGGTGCCAATGAGCTCTATCCGTGCCTCTTACGCCCCTTACCGACCTTGCTGGTAAGACGGCTTGCACTAGGCAGAGGCTGTTTTTTGTCTTTTGCGATTTCCAGCCAGACTGATCCTGAGCTCGCGGTACATGAAATTGTAACAAAGTCCCATCAGGATGGCCTTGGTATTTCAAGCTGATGGGTGCTCTGTTTTGTCGGGCAGTCCCTTGGCAGTCTGCATATCATGTGACAGCTCCGCCTGGGGATGGTTGCAGAACCTTGCGAATCCCTGCCACCCGCCGACACCCGCCTTGACAAAAATGGGGAGCATCGGGACGAGGGACAGTTTCCCGGGTGGGCCCCGCTGATGATGAGGAGGAGGAGGCGGAGGAGGAGGAGGAGGAGGAGGAGGAGGCGGAGGAGGAGGAGGAGGCGAAGGAGGAGGAGGGTGGACGAGAGTGGGCACGAGGAGGACGACGAGGAGGACGGGCTCCGAGGTGCGGCGCCTTTCTCGGCACACGCTCAGCGGCCTGGAGTACATCCACTCGCGCGGCGTCATCCACACGGACGTCAAGCTCGAGAACGTGCTGGTGCAGAGGCCCCCCATGGGGCGAACGAAGGTCTGGGTCGCCATCGTCACCACGTCGCCAGGGGCCCGACTCCGAAGGGGTGTTCGCCCATTTGATCCTCCTGCTTCTTTTGCCTCCTCCTCCTCCTCCTCCTCCTCCTCCTCGACACCAATGCGGCAGCGAGAGCTACCGTTAGGCAGCCGCCCCGTCGTGGTGCTCCTGCCCTTGCTGCCCTCGTGCCTCATCTTCCTCCAGGGCTGGAGGGCAGCGGAGTGTTTACCCCCAACTAGAGTGACCTTCCTGGGACGCACCTCAGAGGGTACGTGCGCTCCTCCTCCTCCTCCTCCTCCTTCAGGGGGCATGGGCTTATGTAGATGGCCAGTTGCGGCTGATGCTTGCAGACTGCAGCGCGGTGTCGGTGGATGCGTTCGGCGGCTCGTTCAACCTGCGGCAGACTGCCGTGGGGTGCACGCGCTGCGCTTGCGCGTGCGCCAAGCAGCATATTGCTTTCCTGAACGTAGTGCCTTGCAACCTCGCCGGGCTTGACGAGCCAGGGGTGAAAGGCCAGTGCGTGGGCCAATGGGTTAGCGCTGCCCCAGACGCCCACCGCGCCGCGACTCGCGAGTTCCTTGGTCCGCGCCGGAGTCTACGGGCGCACGTGGGTCGCAGTGCCCCCGACGGGTCGAACTTGCCCAGTCAGTTGCAGCGGGCCGTGAGGAGCCTGCAGCGGATACTTATGGACGACGGCGTCGCAGAGGGGCCGCGCGCCTTGGCTGCCCGCATCGCCGCCCGCAGTCGCGATGGCAGGTGGCCCTGGATTGCCAGCTCGATGTGCCTCAGCCAGAACGTCAGTGACGTGACTGAGTCCGCGGCAAGCGACGAATATTTGGAGGCGGAGATGGCCAGGCGGAAGAGCTCATTGCAGGTGGACCCCAGCCGAGCCCGACGCCGCACTTCGAACCTTACACGGAAGATTTGTGGAAGGTGTGCGTGCCGAGTGGTCTACTTGGCTTTGCAGGCCCCCTTACCGCAGATGGCGGGGCAGCAGGTGGGGGGGTGAGCTCCAGGCGGCGACGGCGACCCCCTGGCGGTGCGCCGCCCGACGGCGGCCCTGGAGACGACGACGTCGACGACTCCGACGGCGACGGCGGGGGGGAAAGCGGCGGGGGCGGCGATGGCGGCGACGGCAGGCCTCCGCCGAAGCGAGCCAAGGATGAGAGGCACCACGGGGGCCGCCATGATGCAAAGCTCCCGCGGCAATACTTAGCCGCGTCGTTGAAAAAGCCGTCGTGCCTTTCTGTGCCAGATATCTCCGAAGGGGCGAGCAGTGGCGACCCAGTTTTTTTTCAAGTCCTGGACGCGCAGCCGAAGATGGTTCTGGCCCCGGCAATCTTGGACGTGGACACAGACGAGACAATGCTTTTTCGACGCTGTTGTGCAGACGGTGGGGCAGTTCCGACCTGCAGCGGATGGGGCTGCGGCGCACCACGGGCAGTTCGATGTCTTCGCTGCGTGCGTCCCCGAGCAAGCCGATAATTTCCAAGTCGTTCGCCCCGTTGTGGATTCGAGGAACGATGTCTTGGAGTGGCAGTGCGAGAAGTCATCCGGCGTGGACGGCTGCGCATGCCCGACCGGCGGGGCGCCGGTGGGGCCCCGCATGCAGCTCGGCAGCCCGGCCGTCCCAATGCTGTGCGAATTGGACGCCCTGGGGAATGACCGCGCGGCGAAGCGTTGCGTTGTCCTGCACGATGGGTCGGGAAAACATTTTTGACCCCAGGAGCGCTATCTCCCGCAGGGGCCACATCGAGTGCGTGCTCGCTTCGGCCGGCGTGCGCGCCAGGGGGCATGCGTCTTTCAAGAGCAGCGGCAGCGAAGCCTACTGCCGTCTTCTCTTGGCGGCGCCTGGCCCGATAGATCATGGGCCGAGCGCCGCGGCGCACTGGGAGCTGCTGGCGCAGCTCAAGAGAAGAGGGGCAGCGATGGCGATGAACGTATATGTGCCCTGGATCGGCCGCCGCCGACATCGGAGCCTCGGCGCGGCCTCGGGCCAGGGCCCCGCTCGCCGATGGCGGGCGCTGCAGGCGGGCCGGGCGGCGAGCTCCCTGGATCTGACGCCGGGGTCCCGCCCAGCCCCGAGGGGCCGCCATCGGGCCCTGGTCCAGGCGCGAGCGGGAGCGACGTCGCTGGAGGATCTGGTCCTAGTTCCGACGCTGAGCCACGGGCGGAGCCCGCTTCGAGCATCGGCCACGTGCCCGCGGCGCGGGTCCCGGCCGGCCTCGTCAACGGGTGCGCCAGCAGACTCAAAGCTACGAGCCCCAGCCCCGAACACGTTAAGCGTTCCATCAGTCGTTCCACGCGCACGGATAGCGATTTCGGGCTTGATGGCGCGATGTTGTTCTTCTTCTTCAGATGTTGGTTGTGTCGAGCCTTCTTGGTGCCGGGGGGGCGCCATGTCAAGTGGGGAGCGACCAAGGCGCACATCCGAGAGTTTGCGTCGTTGGAGCCCCCATGATGCCCGTCAGCCTGGAGCTTGCGCCTCTGCGATTTCGCGAGCCGCGCAGAAGGTAGCGCAGGTCTCGGCATTCCTGTATGAGGTCATGTGGGACAGTCCTGTGAGCTGAAGAGAGTGCTATCTTGTGCATGCCACCAGTTGCACGCAATCTCAGAGCGCAGCAGTGCGACTGGGTTGGGCGGGGGGGGCTCCCGCGCAGGCAGGAGAGAGAGAGCGGCTCTGCAGCCGCCCTCAAAAGGCTTCGGGTTCTTGCCGTTCGCGCTCGCCCTGGCGCGATTCGCAAAATCCCGAAGCTGTTGAGAGCCCTTGCAACTTGAAGTTCGCCAGGCGAAGGACCCAACCATCTGCAGTTGTGAGTGCCGCAGTTGCGCGGGTCGTCGTCGGCGGAACTCCCTGTGGCGCCACAAACGTATGAGGGGCGTGCCGATTTTGGGAGGTGGGCGGGGCCACGGAACGTGTAAGGGGTGCGGTGAAACGGGAGTGGCGCCCACATGCGAACTGCACCGCGGAGACCTTCAGTGGAGCTCCCTATGGGGCCACGAAGCGCGTGAGTAGTGTGCCGAAACGAGCATGACGCCCACGTGCGAACTGCACCGCTGGGATCTTCAATGGAGCTCCCATTAGATTTCATTCGGCATCTATCTGGAATCATCTGGATATGCTGTCTGC
This sequence comes from Prorocentrum cordatum, assembly GCA_963575745.1. Lineage (NCBI taxonomy): Eukaryota > Dinophyceae > Prorocentrales > Prorocentraceae > Prorocentrum > Prorocentrum cordatum. The sequence goes on from CAUYUJ010004681.1 coordinate 52,785, forward strand.
TCGCTGACCTCGTCGCCGCCTCGTCGGGGAGAAGGCGGCGACGACGGCGTCGAAGGCGAGGGTGCAGGCGGCTGCGGGGGGAAAGAGGAAAGGAGGGAGGACTGGCGGAATACGCACAGGACAGGAGGGAGGAAGGCTGCCCATGCGGAGACAACGGAAGGAAGGAGGAGAAGAGGAAGGTGGCAGGAGGAACGGATGGACTTGGGACGCTTCCCCCTTGCCGAGAAAAAACCAGTTCCTTTCGAGGCGCATTTCGCTTGAGACATCCTCGGGCCAATCGAACACCCAACGTTGACGACGGTGACGACGACGATGGCACTTTTTCCCAACCATCCTGTGGTGCTGGGTCTTCGTTTTGACGAGACAGCGCCCCGCGTTCTTTCCTTCCTCCTCCTCCTCCTCCCCCTCCTCCTCCCCCTCCTCCCTCCTCCCATCCCTGCATCGTCTCTGTTTCGACACGCCCCTCACATGCTTCGTGGCCCCATATGGAGCTCCACCGAAGGTCTCAGTGGTGCAGTTCGCATGTGGGCGTCGCGCCCGCTTCGGCACACCACTCACCCGTTGCGTGGCCCCATAGGGAGTCTATTGGAAGTGAACCGACCCCACGACGACGGCGACGACGATGACGACGGCTGCGGCGGCCGCCGCGGACAACGACTTCGAAGTTAAAACGGCTGTTCCGCAAGACAAACCGCGCACGACCCTTGCCGCGCAGGCGCCGGGATGGGGAGGACGGGGCGCAACGGGGAGGGGGGGCGGAGGGAGGCAACGGGATGGGGGGAGGAGGTGGAAGATGGGGGGGAGGAGGTTTAAGGGGGGAGGTGGGGGAGAAGGAGGAAAAGGGAGGAAGGGGAAGAGGAGGAGGAGGAGTAGGAACACTGGGAACAAGGAACAGGAGGAGGAGGAGGAGGAGGAGGAAGAGGAGGAGGAGAAGGAGGAGGAGGATTTTTTTCCCATTCAACACTGCCCATCAGGTGATCTGAGGGAAAAAGGAACAGAGAGGCCCTCGACACGGGAGGACGCGCGACAACGAACCCACCAGAGTTAGGCGGGTAGCAATGCCGCTAGCAAGATCCTGCCCGTGGAGTGTGCCTCGGAGCCCGCATGCCCTCGACTGTACCAAAGGTCATGCGGAAAACACGCAGGCCACGGCTGCGAGCGTGTCGGGGCTGGGAGCCAAGCTCCTGTCCGCAGCGACACCTCCAACCCATGACCACGGGGCGATGGCCCCCGAAATAAAAGAGTGGGCCCCACAGCACGAAACGCACGCGTGCACGCACACGAACCGAGTGGAGGGCCAGGCGATGGGGCCAGGGACAACTCACCAGGCCTCTGCAAACGCCGTGGGAGCGACAGTCAGGGTAGACGTACCCCCGTGCTCCCCTCAAGAAACCATCACCACTGCGCACACTTCCCCCAAAGATGGGGTGCCTGACACACGTGCGGAAACGTACGAACAAACCGAAGAAGGGCTAACACAAGGACGACGAGGCTGCCCCAGGTGCTAATGCGCCTGGACGACAAGTCCTCGCCCCAGATGTACAGCCGAGCACAGGCTAAATGGCAAAAGACAACAAAATATCGACCACCCACACAAGGACGACGAGACCACCAGCCCCTGGTGCAACAAGCGCCAGGACGGCTGGTGATCTCGCCCCAGATGTGGGGTATAGCACGGATGCCTGTTAAAAGGGCCAGACGCATCGGGCCGTGCACGAAGAAAGGGACAAACACAGTGGTATACGCTAATCCAAATCGGGCATGGCTTCAACCGTAACCCCTTTGAGCTTAGGGTGAAAACCACGCTTCATGAGCCGCCAGCGATCCATATCATTGCGGCCCGTCTTGGTAGGATCGCATTGGCGGCTCAGTCGCAACACTCGTCCGAGACAGGTGTAGGCTTTACATCTGACACATACGAACAACGGCGACTGGTCACTGCACTGCAAGGCAAGGAGGCGGTGACCCAAATCCGATATACTTTGCACAGCGGGGGGAGGCTCGCCTCGGCACCCACTAGAAACAGGTCGCTCGTCGCAGCGACGGAAACGCAGACAGCACATGCAACGCCAACAGCTGCGGTACCATTCCCATTGGTGGTCGAAGTGGGGCTCGAGCGGAGGAGGAGGCGGCATGGGAATGGCACGCGACACACCTTCGAGATCGAGCTTAGGCCAGCACGGGAGGACCGCAGCGGCAACTCTGCAAACGGAACGGGCAACTTTGACGATGCGCTCAACCTGGGCCTTCTCGTCCGCACTGGCCTGCGGATGGAGGGCGGCACCTATCTTAGCAGCTCTGTCAGCGGCATCGTTGCCCAACATCAAAAATCTATCTTCAGCGGACATGTCGGCAGACTCTACAGTGTGGGCTTTCACCTTCCTCACAGCTGTCCAATGGGGAGAGGCGGAGAAAATGGCGCTGCCAGAATACTTCTTCTTATAACTGAAACGGACAGGCTCGGGCGCATCATGGGCCAGGACGACCCCTAGACAATCCGCATAGCCCGTCGTGGGCCCTTCTAGGCATTGGGCAGTAGCCGCATAGGCACTGTACTCACCCGCCTGTGAGGTTTGAGGAAACGGCCTAGACACAGCCCCCGAGACAGAGGCGATGACCTCTCCCTGGGGGTCCACAGAGACAAATCCCCAGCCCGCCCGTGACAAATCCTTGACAACGTGCTTGTAGGACGAACCGTCCCAAAAGACATCACCCGAAACTCCAACGGCGCCTGGGACGGCCCCTGGACCTCCAGCAAAAGAGTGGACGATTTTTCCAGCCTCAGCGGGCCTCGGCAACCAGTCCCCTGGATGGAGGAAAATGCCCCAGGAAAACAGCAGCTTCTCACATTCACTGCCTTCGCTGATGACCCTAACAGCTTCCTCGACGATGGCAGCATCACAAGCCTCGAGGCGCTGATCAGCTACACTCGGGCACTGCCAGAGACGGTGCATAAGCGAATCAGGAGCACCCTCGCACAGAGGGCAAAGATTATCTTGAAGCTCGTAGCCTCGCTCGATGGCGCGGTCCTTAGTCCACGTGCCGTCGCAAGCGAGCAGCCTGATGCATCCTCGATCGCGCGGCGTGCGAGCCGAGCGACGCAGTTCTGAGGGAGGAGGAGGAGGAGGAGTGAGGCCGTTGCCATTTTGGTTCGGGCTCCGTGCGCTCGGTATGGGGCGTGGCGCCTGCTTGCAGCCAACGGGCAGGCTCGAAGAGCACGCCCGCTCGGTCGGCAGGCGACCCGCGTGGGTTCTCGCCCCAGGGTGCGCCAGTTGCTCGAGGCGGGTCCTGGCATGCCGATTGGCGCTGGGAGCTCCGTCGGCGCAGTGCCCTCGAGGCCGCGATCGGCTTGTGATGTCCTGCTGGAACTGGCAAATAATCGGCCGGCCCTCCGGGCACAGATTTCCAGTCCGCCGCGCAGCCCCAGATGAAGCAGCGCTGCCGGCGATCAGACCCCATCGAGTTGATTATTTGCTGCTGGTCGCACACCAAAAGGACACCACACAAGGATCCACCCAGCGGGGGGGGAAGAAGCGGGGGAACGGCGAGGAGGATACGCAATGCCAGCACCTACAGTACAGGCGAAACGAAACGAGGCGCACTGGCGGCGGCAGCGGCGAGACCACGATGGGCGAGACAGGACGGGAAGCGCAGGAGCAGCGGACAGGAACTTTAAGAAGACGGCGGAAACACCTCAAGAGGGGAGAGCGAGGATGCACACACACAGCGCCGTTGATCTGTTGGCCCCATCTTGGAGCCTTCCGCAGGAGGCGAGGCACGAGGACGAGGACGAGGACGAGGACGATGACGAGGAGGCGGAGGAGGAGGACGAGGAGGAGGAGGACGAGGACGAGGACGAGGAGGAGGATGACGATGATGATGGTGATGATGATGATGCTGATGATGATGATGCTGATGATGATGATGATGAGGAGGAGGAGGAGGATGAGGAGGAGGAGGAGGAGGATAGGGCCGCAACCCTTTTGGCTCAAGGCCCCCTGCTCCTGGACATTGTCCTTCGGCGTACCCCCATCCCTGGCGGGCGTGAGGTCCTTGGAGGGGCAGGGCTTTTGTCTCACGGAGGACTTGTTCGGGACTCCGCTGGCCCTTCGCGGGGAATGTGCGGCGACTTCTCGTGGTGGCACGGCTGGCGCAGAGGCTTCAGCAGATAGTCTGCTTCGCAGGCTTGGCGAGGTCGCTCTTCGTGAAGGGGGGATCCAGCAGTTGCACCAGGTGCTCGAGCCGCTCACTGGTGACACTGAAGTCGCCAACCATGTATGTGCTGCTCCCTCAGCTCTCGGCGCTGGTGGCCGGGAGGCAGCCCAGCTGGCTCAATCGGCTTCGCAGGAACGTCGGCCTGAACGCGAAGTTCGTCACGGACCAGCTGTCCATGGCCCCAAGGCGCTTGAGACGCCAAGCTCAGGCGGGGCCCAGCCCAGGCTGGACGGCAGTGGCGGATCGGGCCCCGAGGCGACACGATCCTCGGGCACTGCGGTCATTGCGAATGCCCCAGCTTTCCCCGAAGGCTGGGTGGCGCCTGGCCGCTGGTTCGGGGTGTGGGAACCCATGGCCGGCCAGGAGCCGCTCGCAGATGTGCTTGCTCTTCAGCGGCAGCGACGAGATCTGAGGACCTCCGCAAGAGGGGTCGTGCTTGGCGGCTGGTTCCGTCGCAAGACGACGGTCGAGGACATGCAGGCGACGGACTTTCGCAGGAAGGTGGGAACTGCTCACACGCACGTCCTCGAGGTAGAGGCACAGACGAGGACCTAGAGGCAAGGGCGTTCTGGCTCATCAGGTCGTCTGCTTGTGCGGCGCCGTGCGCACTTGGATGCCTCTCCCAGGCTGGTCGCCGCGGCGGGCAAGAACTCAGAGGCCGGGCAGAAGGCGAGGCAGGCTGCTCCCCTCCTCCTCCTCCTCCTCCTCCTCCTCCTCCTCCTCCTCCTCCTCCTCCCTCTGCTCGCCGACGCTGCGTGAGAGAGCCTGTCCCGCCTCAGCAGGTTGCAGGACTGGCCATGGTATCCACGCGCTGCGAAGGTGCGCGACCGGGCTTCGTTTTGTGAAGACATGCCGTTGGCGACCCAGGTTGGCAAATAGGTGTGACCGGAGCGATTTTTCACATCCTCCTTGCGGGTGTTTCGCAATGCGGTTGCAATGCGAGTGCCTTCCCGATTCTTCGTAGAGTCGTATGAGGGTGGCTCGCCTGGTCCTTTGCGAGAGAATTGAACGTGGTCTCTGTTGTACTTTGGACAGTGGCACATTTGGGCGAGAGAGCTGCGTTTCGCGCTTCCTGAGCTCCGCACTTCTATCGGCAGCGAGTCGGCCTCCATCGTCTTCCGGGTTCCCACGCCTTTTTGCCTTTCATTGTTCCTCGACTGGTCTTGGGACGCAGCCGGGGATCCGTGAACCCGATGGTGTGGCGAGGGAATGGGAGAAGGAGGAGGGGAGGGAGGAGGAGGACGAGGAGGAGGAAAAAGAGGAGGAGGAGGAGGAGGAGGAGGACAAGAAGGAGGGGGAAAAGGAAAAAAGCAGGAGAGGGAGGAGAACAATGAGGAGGCTGAGGAGGTTGGAGAGAAGGAGGCCTCCACGAAAAACGCGAAAACGTCCACCGTCCCTGGCCGCTTGCGGACCCGCGCGCCGCATTCCCAGGCACGACTTCGCGGAGCTGCTGTGCGAGGCGCGCAGGGCACACCGGGCCTTCATGGAGCAGAAGAAGGCCGCCCCGCCAGGGCCAACTGCGGTCCGATCGGGCTGGTTCGATGCAGTCAAGTAGTACCGTCAGGACGAGTCGCTTGTCAAGGGTACCCTTTTGTCCTTACAACTTCGGCGAGTCCTTAAACCACGACCGCTTACAAGTTTTGCTCACAAGGCTTCCACTTGGGCATTCCGGGCCCATGCGTCCTTACCGAGCATCCCTATGATCCAATCGCGCTGTATGTGGGAGAGGAATGGTGCTGTCTGTGAGGAAAGAACGAGGAGGACAAAAGGGAATGATAAGGAGTTCGCTCGACTGCGATCGAGCCAGTCTGAAGGATGGCGCCTGCTATGGCGCTACTGGGTTCCGCCTGGTTGAAGGGCGGCATGCGTTACACCAGGACGCATGCCGAGCGCAATCCGAGCCATGACCTGCTCTCCGTGCCGTGCGCGCACTTCGTTGCAAGGTGGGCCGAGGGTTCGCGCTGCATCGGTCGTCATCCCACGCGTGCTCAAGGCAGCATGCCGTCCCTGCATCAGCGGCAAAGGCGGAGCAAGAGGAGGAGGAGGAGGAGAAGGAGGAGGAGGAGGCGGAGGAAGACAATGGTGAGAACGAGGAGGGGGATGAGGAGGAGGCAGGAGGAGAAGGAGGAGGAGGAGAAGGAAGAAGGAGGAGGACAGAGAATGAGGAGGGGATGGGAGAGATGATGTTAGGTTGGAGGGGGGAGGGAGGGGAAGAGGGAGGAAGGAGGAAGGAGGAGGGAGGATGAGGACGAAAGCGAGGGCGAGGACGAGGATGTGGTTGGGGATGGGAATGATGATGGGGATGCTGATGATGATGACGATGATGATGAGGATGAGGATGAGGATGATGATGCTGATCATGATGACGATGACGACGACGGCGATGCTAACGCCGACGACGATGACGATGACGACGATGACGATGACGATGACGATGAGATGATGATGATGATGATGATGATGATGATGATGCTGATGATGATGATGATGATGATGGTAATGATGCTGATGCTGATGCTGATGACGATTCTTTTCATGAGGATGATGATGGTGTTGGTGATGATGCTGATGATTTTGATGATAATAAGGACGACTATGTTGGTGCTGTAGATGATTACACCGCACTCACTTCTATACGCCTGGGTGGGTGTGTGTGCGGCCGTTTTTGCACGGGCATGTGCGTGCATACGCGCAGCATGTGCCAGGCATGTGCTGATGCGGATGATGACGATGCTGATGATGCTGATGATGATGCGCAGCATGTGCCAGCATCTGCTGCTGCTGCTGATGATGATGCTGATACGGATGATCATTATGAGGCTAACGATGACGATGCTGATGATGCTGCCGATGATGATCGTGATTATGGCGATGTTGATGCTGATGATTTGGATGATCATGCTGATGAGGATGTTGGTTGTGATGATGATGATGTTGGTGATAGTGACGATAATGACGACGATGATGCCGACGACGACAATGACGATGATGATGCTGATGATGGCGATGCTGATGAGGATGATGATGATGCTGATGCTGATTAGGATGACGATGCTGATGATGATGACGCTGACGGTGGTGATGTTGATGTTGGTGTGAGAATGACGGCGATGCTGATGAGGATGATGATGATGCTGATGACGATGATGCTGATGATGACGATGTTGCTGCTCCTGCTGCCGCTTCTGCAGATAACGTTGATGCCGATGATGCTGATAATGATGATGATGATGAAGATGAGGAGGATGATGATACTGATGCAGATGATGATGATGATGATGATGATGATGATGATGATATTGATGAGGATCATGATGAGGATGCTTTTGAGGATGTTGATGAGGTTGATGCTTATGATGAAGAGGATGATGATGACGATGAGGCTGATGATGATGCTGATATCGCGCTGATGCTGATGATGCTGATGATGCTGGTGATGGCGTTCACGAATTGTGATGATGACGCTGATGCTGCTGCTGAGGATGATGATGATGGGGTGGTGGTGCGGCTGCGGATGATGAAGATGACGATGATGGCGGTGGTGGTAACGATGCTGATGCTGATGCTGATGCTGATGATGATGGTAGTGGTGGTGGTAACGATGATGATGAGTATGCTGCTGACGATGATGCTGATGATTGCGATGCTGATACGTTGATGATGCCGACGATGATGATGCAAAAGAAGATGATGATGCTGCCGATGACGACGATGATGCTGACGATGATGCTGCTGCTGATGAGGCTGCTGATGCTGATGCTGTTGATAGTGATGCTGATGGTGGTGGTGGTGGTGGTAATCCGGAGGAGGAGGATGAGGACGAGGAGGAGGAGGAGGACAAGGAGGAAGAGGAGGAGGGGGGAGGAGGAGGGAGAAGGAGGAGGAGGGAGAGGAGGAGGAGGAGGAAGAGGAGGAGGAGGAGGAGGAGGAGGAGGAGGAGGAGGAGGAGGAGGAGGAGGAGAAGGATGAGGAGGAGGCGGAGAGGGAGAAGGAGGAGGAGGAGGAGAGGAGGAGGAGGAGGAGGAGGAAGGAGGAGGAGGAGGAGGAGGAGGAGGAGGAGGGGGGGAACGTGAAGAAGACCGCGAGGAGGAGCGCGAGGAGGAGGAGGAGGAAGACCGCGAGGAGGAGCGCGAGGAGGAGGAAGACCGCGAGGAGGAGCGCGAGGAGGAGCAGGACCCTGCCAGCAGAAGTCTGAGAGAGTGAAGCTGGCCTCGGTGACGCTGGGAGAGCACGCAGGAACTGTGCAATCTCAGCGGCTGTTGACCGAGCGAAGGGTAGACCATATCGCACGATCATCCTCCCAGAAAGAGGTGAGCGAGGGGTCTCGGGGTGGGCGGGTCGGCCGAAGGACAGGCTCCCGAGCTGCCTATGCCTCGTTCGTAACATCCCGAGCGGCTGCTCCTGCTGCAGCTCTCCCTCTCTGGCCGCCCTGCCCCCGCGCCACGGGGAGCCCTTCGAGTCCCCGCACCCCGTGCTGGCCGCCTGAGTTGACACTGCACCGCCCTTCGGGGTGTCGCTCCATGTTCCGCCTCCTCCGCCTCCTGCTCCTCTCAAAGTCAGCCGCAGAGCTGCCCGAAAGGTCGCGGTAAGGTGGAGCAATGGCCTCGTGAGGCGTTCGGCCTTCTCTTCCTCCTCACTCCAACTCTGCTCATCCTTCGTTGCCCCTATTCGGTGCTTTTCCCTATCCTCCTCTTTTCTTTCCCTGCCTCCCGCTCCTCGTCCTACCTCTCGCGCTGCACGCTGTGGTGTAAACCATTGCCCAGGTCCAGCGTGACTGAATGCCCAGTGGCTAAATTGCCCTTTCCTCTCAGTCTCGAGTCTGAGGTTGCAAAGGGGCAGTGACTGTTTACATAAGCCATCGCTCGCGGGACAGTGCGTCTGGGTGGCTCGACGCTTCGATTCTATTCGTGCGCACGGCATTTCGACCCCTGCGCCTGGTTGCCCTGGCCTTCGCCAGGCAGCCACGTCACTTGCAAGGCTGGCTTGCAGCTGCAGCCATGGGCTGGCCTGAGGCGAGCCTGTGGGTGCGATGTTGGTCAGAACCTGTAGGGGCGGGTGGTGGCTCTCCTCCACCCTTCGTTGTCGCTAGCTTGTTCTTGCACAGTCGCACGTTGGCTAGAAGGGATGAGTCGTTCGCCCTTTTGTCTCCTCTTAATCTGTTATCACGGGGTGTTCCCACTCAGTGGCCGTCCTTTCACAATTGTGGGTGGCTAGCGATTTCAGTTGCTGGCATCTCACCCTGCTGTTGTTTGCCTTGACTATTCTGTCACGACCGGGACCGCTGGCGGCCACGGGGGATCATTTTCCTCGTCGTGTGGCGGGCCGCGCTTGGCAGAACTTGTTTTCCCTCAGCTTGATTTCTTGCGATGCCCACGTTGAGAAACATGTGCTGCGGAACATCCTCCGCCCTTTTCACCCTCTTCTCTTCCTCCCACCCGCAAGCCACCCCACCATAAAGATCATTTCTCCTTTCCTTGCAAGAAGATCGGTTCAAACGACGACGAGGACGACGACGACGGCGACGACGAGGACGACCGCGCAATAGCACAGTGGCGGGACAGGCACAGGCCAAGTAGAAGTAAAAGGCAACGCGCACATAGGTGTCCCTTCGTGTGTGTCCCGCAGGCTGTCATCCGCATTGTGTCGAGGCGTGTTTGTGCGAGTGCTCGGTTTCTCGCCCGCGGGCGCGTCGCGGGCTGCCCCTCGTCTTCCCCTCCCCCCGGGGCGCTTCTTGTGCTCGCCTCGGGCTTCTGCTTGGTTCTTTGGAGGTGTATCTGCGTTCGGAGGTCTTCCGAAGGTTCGCCCCGGCGCTCCTTCTACCTCCAGTTGCGCGGGATCGGGCCCAGCGATCGCCTAGCACCGCGCCCAGGCTACTTGGCCGCGGGGCGGCGGGCTTCCACGCGTCGGGCGGTCTTGGGCGCGCGGCGCCAGAGGAGGGCCTGGGTGGGGGCGGCGACTGGCGGGTCTTGGCCGCGCAGCGTCGATGGCGCGGCCACCTACTTCGAGGGCGGCGGAGCCTCCGGAAGTCGGCCCTCGGCGCGGCCCTCGATGCCAAACCTCTCCGGGGGCGTCGCCCCGTGGCGGTCGGGGCGGATCGGCAGCTGACGTCGGAGTTGGGTGGGTGCCGTGCAGGGGCGGTCGTGAGGGCTCCACAGATCTTCGTCGGCCTCGTGATCGTTTGGGAGAGGGTCGCGGTGGCGACCGGCAGCCCGCGCGCGTCAGGTATTACGCGGGTGTGCGGTGCATCAGGTATTGGGTCTCGCTGCGCGCTGACGACGTGCAGTGGGCGGCAGTGGGGGGCGGTGGGCGGGGAGGGGTGGCCAGGCGCCGAGCACTTCCCCCCCTTGCCCAGCCGCGACCTGGGCGGGGTGGTCGATAAGTCGGCTATGGAACGATGGGGGGCCCAAAAATATACACGACCACCACCTCCCTCCCCACCTCCCTCTCGTTGGAAAGAGGAGAGAGGAGGAATCGACGTGGTGGTGGTGGTGTACATTCTTTGGGCCCCTCAACGACTGAGCGGCAAGCGCGTCGGCGGCCCTTTGGCGGGGCCGCTCCACGATCGACTGGCCAGGCCGCTGGTCCTCCACTTCTGTCGGAGGCCTGCGTCGGGGCGCAGCGCGTCGTGGTCGTTCGGCTCCGGACTGAGCTGGCGTGCTTCGTCCGCGCGGGCCGGGTGGGCCCAGGGGGAGTTCGTGAGGAACAAGGGCTGCCATGAGGAGGCGATCGGGCAAGTGGCCGAGGGCCTCGGGTGTGCGCGGGCCTCGTACTAGACGACGAGGGCGAGGCGAAGGCTGACGCCATCGCGGAGCCCGCGACGTCCTGTGAGGAGGGCGCGCCGCCGCAGGGGCACGCGATCTCGGTCTCGCTGAAGGGGCTCTCGACGCCGCGGCGCCGCCGAGTGATGATTGCCTGGCTGGAAGGATTTTGGCATGTAGACCTCAGTGGCGGTGCCCGCATGCGGTTCCCCCACCCAGTGCACATTTTCGTGGCCCCATATGGAGCTCCACCGAATGCCTCAGTGGCGGTGTCCGCATGCGTTCACCCACCAAGCACAGCGGTTCGTGGCCCCGTAGGGACCTCCAACGAAGGCCTCATTGGCGGTGTCCGCATGCGGTTCCCCCACCCAGTGCAGCGTCTCGCGGCCCCATAGGGATCTCTACAGAAGGCCTCAGTGGCGATGACCGCGTGAGGTTCCCCCACCCATCAACGCGTTTCGTGGCTCCATAGGAAGCTCCACCGAAGACCTCAGTGGCGGTGTCCGCATGCGATTCCCATGCGGCTCCCCACCCAGTGTAGCGGTTCGTGACCCCATAGGGAGCTCCACCGAACGCCCCAGCGGCGGTGCCCGCATGCGGCTCCCCCACCCAGTACAGCGTCTCGTGTCCCCATAGGGAGCTCCACCGAAGGCCTTAGTGGCTGGGTCCGCATGTTTTTCCCCTTCCAGTACAGCGTTTCGCGGGCCCGTAGGGAGCTCCACCGAAGACCTCAGTGGCGGTATCCGCATGCGGTTCCCCCACCCAGTACAGCGCTTCGTGGCCCCATAGGGAGCTCCATCGAAGGTCCAGTGGCGGTGTCCTCAGGCGGTTCACCCACTCAGTACAGCGTTTCGTGGACTACGGGGAGCTCCACCGAAAGCGATACCCACACCTGCGGTACTCACAACTGCATATGGTTGGGTCTTTCGCCCAGCTAATTTTCCCCTGCCTTCTTTGCCCTTCGCGTGCGGGAAGCGTGAAAGGAGGCAATTCTTTCTGAGGAGCAGGTGCGACAGAGTGATTTTCGTGCCGAGTGGCGTAGGCATCTGGCTTGGGTTCTGCAGGGCCGCCCTCCCTCCAAGAAAGGTTTCGGGGTTGCTCAGGCCACCGTGTTGTCGGGACCTGCTCGGGAATACCTCTTACACTGGCGTTACTAAATGTTCGTCGTGCATTGAGATTGAATCATCTTGCGTTGGCAGGGCAGTATCCCGCCCGGTGGGATTTCTAACATCGTTTGTTTTACGTCGGGATCTTTTACATACCCCGTTTCATGTATGTTTTATTCCGTAGTGATCGGAGAAATTCCAGACATAGAAATCCCAGATCTTTGATCCGACCGCTCTTGACCCAGCGCGCTAGGATTCTAGGGGGGAGAAGGGGGGCAGCTTGGCGCGGTCGGGACGGCTCCGCCTTCGCCCACTCGCTCGCGCGGAAGTAATGGACGAAACCTGCATCACCTTGACGCTCCCATGAAACCTGACGAGCTTTTGTAGCGGCGTCGTGCGCAGTATGGGTCTGGACGACCCGCCTGCGATCGTTCAGCCGCGCGCCAGGGCTTCTCGTGCCGCTTCGTTGGGAGGGGGGGGATTGCTTGGGCCGCGGCTGGGGTCGACCTTCAGCGTGGCCTTGCACTGTTTGTGTTCCGCTGTCGGGAGGAGGGCGAATCTCTCGGGGCTCGTGCGCGGGAGCGCCGGCGGCAGGTTTTGTGCCGCCCCGGAATACCTTAACCCCTGAAGTCGCTTTGGAGTTCAGTTTGTATGCGTGCGAATGTGGTGGCACTTTTCCAGCCGTTGCCGGGCCCCTCGTCGTCGTCATCGTCGTCGTCGTCGTCGTCCTCCACCTTCTCCTCCTCCTCCTCCTCCTCCACCACCTCCTCCTGCTCCGCCTCCTCCACCTCTTCCTCCTCCTCCTCCTCCTCCTCCTCCTCCTCCTCCTCCTCCTCCTCCTCCTCCTCCTCCTCCTCCTCCTCCCCCCTTGCTCGTCTTCGTCCTCGTCCTCTGCGTCCTCCTCCTCGTCCTCCTCCTCGTCCTCGTTCTCCTCCTCACTTTCACTCCTCGAACCAGGGCACCGTCGATCTCCTCTCGAAGGCGCAGAAGAAGCGGATGAAAAAAAAGGAGAAGAAGACCGCGGGCAAGGCCGCCCACGAGGGGTGGGTGGGTGGACGGGAGGAGCGGCCATGAGCAGCGACGGCAGATACACTGGGTCCTCCTTCCATGCTCATCACCTCCCCTCTCTCCATCCTCCTCCATCCTCCCTCCATTGTCCCCCTATCTTTCCTCATCACCTCTCCTCCCTTCTCCCTCCTCCATCCCCAGTCATCATCCCCCCTCCCCCCTCCCTCCCTCTATGCTCATAATCTCTAGGGCTCCAAAACGGCCCAAAGACGGCCCCTTCAGAGCCTGAGATGGCCTCCAGACGGTCCAAGGGAGCCTCGAGACCGCTCCAGAGGGTCCAAGAGGGCCCTCGAGAGGGCCTCAGGAGACCAGCAATCGTGACTTCCTTAGGGCTTTTCGAAGTTTGTCGGGTTTTCATTTTTTCGGGCCCAGAAGGGCCCAACACTGCCCACGAGGTCCTAAAGCTCGTCCCAAAACGGCCCCAGAGGCCCCCCAAAGGAGCCGAAAACTATCCAAGAGGGCCCCGTCTGGCCCCAGAGGGCCCCCAAACGGCCCAAGAGGTCGTCAAGACGGCCCCAAGAGGATCCCAAGAGGATCCCAAGAGGGAGGGTCCCAAGAGGCTCCCAAGAGGGCCCGAAGAGCCCACGAGGGCCCCAAGACGGCCCAAAAGGGCTCCAAGACGGCCCCAAGAGAGCTCCAAGAGGGCCCCAAGAGGCTCCCAATGGGGTCCGAAGAGGCGGTGTGGGGACTGGGCTGCTTGGGTGTGGGGACTGGGCTGGCCCCAAGACGGCCCAAGAGGGCCAAAACGGCCCAAAGAGGGCCCTCAAAAGCCCCAGAGACGCCTAGTAACTCCATGGCTCCCAACAGCGAGCGGTGACGTAACAAGCTCTGAACACCAAGGCTCCCCAGAGCGCGGTGACGTAACAAGCTTTTAACAGCAAGGCACCAAAAGAGCGAGCGGCAGCGCAAAAGTCTGTGAACGCCAGGGCTTCCAACAGAGAGCGGTGACGCAACAAGCTCTTCACGCCAAGGCTCCCAAGAACGAAAGGTGTCGGGAGCCATCTCGGGCAAGTTATTGCAGCGCTCTTTCCGTTCCCGTGCCGGCCCACGTGAGGGAAAGAGCGAGGTACGAGTGATGTACGTTGAGTTGGGGCGAAGCCCTCTAGGGAGGAGTCCAGGGGAGGGGCGAGGCCCAGGTGCATGGGTGTAATGGCCGCCTGGGGGCCGCTGCCCTGTTTTTCTTTTGTTGGAGTGAAACGGCTCGAGGGCCCCAAAACGTCCCAAGAGGGATCCAAAACGGCCCAAAGACGGCCCCTTGAGAGCCTGAGATGGCCTCCAGACGGTCCAAGGGAGCCTCGGGACCGCTCCAGAGGGTCCAAGAGGGCCCTCGAGAGGGCCTCAGGAGGCCAACAATCGTGATTTCTTTAAGGTTTTTGTTCGGATTTTTTCGGGTTTTCATTTCTTCGGGCCCAGAAGGGCCCAACACTGCCCGAGTCCAAAAACCGCCCCAGAGGCCCCCCAAAGGGGCCGAAAACGGTCCAAGAAGGTCCCGTCGAGCCCAAGAGGGCCCCCGAACGGCCCAAGAGGTTGTCAAGACGGCCCCAAGAGAGCCACAAGAGGCTCCCAAGAGGGCCCGAAGAGCCCACGAGGGCCCCAAGACGGCCCAAAAGGGCTCCAAGACGGCCCCAAGAGAGCTCCAAGAGGGCCCCAAGAGACTCCCAAGAGGGTCCGAAGAGGCGGTGTGGGGACTGGGCTGCTTGGGTGTGGGGACTGGGCTGGCCCCAAGACGGCCCGAGAGTCCCCAAACGCTCCAAAATGGCCCCAAAAAAGATTCCCAAGAAGCCCCAGAGACGCCTAGTAATGCCATGGCTCCCAACAGCGAGCGGTAACGTAACCAGCTCTGAACACCAAGGCTCCCCAGAGCGCGGTGACGTAAAGAGCTCTGAACGGCAAGGCACCAAAAGAGCGAGCGGCAGCGCAAAAGTCTGTGAACACCAGGGCTCCCAACAGAGAGCGGTGACGCAACAAGCTCTTAACGCCAAGGCTCCCAAGAACGAAGGGTGTCGGGAGCCATCTCGGGCAAGTTATTGCAGCGCTCTTTCCGTCCTCGTGCCGGCCCACGTGAGGGAAAGAGCGAGGTACGAGTGATGTACGTTGAGTTGGGGCGAAGCCCTCTAGGGAGGAGTCCAGGGGAGGGGCGAGGCCCAGGTGCATGGGCGTAATGGCCGCCTGGGGGCCGCTGCCCTGTTTTTCTTTTGTTGGAGTGAAGCGGCTCGAGGGCCCCAAAACGTCCCAAGAGGGATCCAAAACGGCCCAAAGACGGCCCCTTGAGAGCCTGAGATGGCCTCCAGACGGTCCAAGGGAGCCTCGAGACCGCTCCAGAGGGTCCAAGAGGGCCCTCGAGAGGGCCTCAGGAGGCCAACAATCGTGATTTCTTTAAGGTTTTTGTTCGGATTTTTTCGGGTTTTCATTTCTTCGGGCCCAGAAGGGCCCAACACTGCCCGAGTCCAAAAACTGCCCCAGAGGCCCCCCAAAGGGGCCGAAAACGGTCCAAGAAGGTCCCGTCGAGCCCAAGAGGGCCCCCAAAACGGCCCAAGAGGTTGTCAAGACGGCCCCAAGAGAGCCACAAGAGGCTCCCAAGAGGGCCCGAAGAGCCCACGAGGGCCCCAAGACGGCCCAAAAGGGCTCCAAAACGGCCCCAAGAGAGCTCCAAGAGGGCCCCAAGAGACTCCCAAGAGGGTCCGAAGAGGCGGTGTGGGGACTGGGCTGCTTGGGTGTGGGGACTGGGCTGGCCCCATGACGGCCCGAGAGTCCCCAAACGCTCCAAAATGTCCCCAAAAAAGATTCCCAAGAAGCCCCAGAGACGCCTAGTAATGCCATGGCTCCCAACAACGAGCGGTAACGTAACCAGCTCTGAACACCAAGGCTCCCCAGAGCGCGGTGACGTAAAGAGCTCTGAACGGCAAGGCACCAAAGAGCGAGCGGCAGCGCAAAAGTCTGTGAACACCAGGGCTCCCAACAGAGAGCGGTAACGCAACAAGCTCTTAACGCCAAGGCTCCCCAGAGCGAAGGGTGCCATAAGCCCTCGCGGGCAAGTTCTTGCAGCGCTCTTTCCGTTCCCGTGCCGGCCCAGGTAACGGAACGAGCGAGGTACGAGTGATGACGTTCCTGTGTGGGGGCCCTCTAGGGAGGGGTCCACGGGAGGGGCGCGGGGGGGAAGGATGATTGCAATGGCCGTCCGGGGGCCGCTCCCCACATTTTTTTTTCGAGTGAAGCGGCTCGTGGGCGCCTTCCATGGCATGTTTCCTCGTATTTTTTCAAGTGAAGCGGCCCAAGGGCCCCACGACGGCCCAAGAGGGCCCCCGAACGGCCCAAGAGGGCACCAGGACGGCCACAAGAGAGCCTGAGATGGCCTCCAGACGGTCCAAGAGAGCCTCAAGACGGCTCCAGAGGCCCTCAGGAGGGCCCTCGCGAGGGCCTCAGGAGGTCAAAAACATTGATGTTCCTTGGGGTTTTGCAGTTTTTTCGGGTTCTCGCCTTTTCGGGCCAGGAACGGCCCAAAACGTCTCCAGAGGCTCCAAAGATCGTCCCAAGACGGCCCAAGAGGCCCCCAGCAGGAGCCCCAAGACGGCCCAAAAGAGCCCCAAGACGGCCCAAGAGGGCTTCAAGATAGCTCAAGAGTGTCCCAAGATGGCCCCAAGAGAGGCCCAAGAGGGGACACGCGAACCGACAATCCGAGCTTTCCCCAAAATGCCCCCAGTAGGCCCCAAGAGACCCCCAGGGGGCCACAAAAGGCCCCCAAGACGCCCCAGAAGGGCTTCAAAACTGCGTCCCAAGGCCTTGATTTAGCCTTGGCGAACGAGTTTCGGGTCCCAAACCGTCACCAGGAGAAGGGTGTGGTGGAAAGAAGGAGATTGAACCATGATCCAACGGGACACGCCCGCACAAGGACGAACATGAGAGGGAGGCGGAGAGACCAAAAGGGACGGGTGAGGCAGGAACAACGGAACACAAGGGAGAGGGAGTAATGAGGAAAAAGGGGACCATATTGTGGACGAAGGCTAAGAAAACAACATACTGCAGGAAAAGGCAATGATAAAGCAAACTGGGGGACGGTAGCCACGACACGTTGAGTGAAGCAAGCCGGCTGGTTGGACAGTGAGGAATCCTACGTGCTCAGATTCGGCCTTCCCAGCGCTTGGGGCTACCTAGGAACAGAGCGCGCGCGGAGCGCGCGCGAATGTTTTAAGTGTATATATAGACGTTTCCAGAGTTGTAGACGTTTCCAGAATTGAATACATATATATATATATATATATGTTTACGCATGTGTATACATGTGTATTCATACATCGATACACATATACACATAATGTAGCACCCCGCGCTTGCGGGTAAGAGTGCATGTGCGTCGGCGCTCTCGCCGAAAGCTTTCGCCAAGGATCCCTCGCCCAGGACCCCCGCCCAGGACCCCCCGCCGAGGACCCCCTGCCCAGGACCCCTTGCCCAGGACCCCCTGTCGAGCAGGAACAGGCCCACAACGGCCACGCACGCCCAGGGATGAAGGAAAACCGTTCGGGTACCCTCGCTCTGATGGATGGTCTCCCTCTCTCCCGACCTTCTCCTCAGGCACAGCACTGCTTTCTCGGCCTCCCCCAGGGGTGCCGAGGGCAGCGAGGCCCGTAGTGCGTCAGCGTACCCGTGCACCAGGCTGTTTTCCTTGCGGCACTCGTCATTGAGGTCCGCCCTTCGTCGTCGGCGCGCCCAGGCGCGAAGTCAGAGGAGGCGGGCCTTCTCACAAGGCTCAGACAGCCTCCTGTGGCCCCACAAAAGACGCTACCCTAGACAGCTTTGCGGGGGTTGGGGAGAGCGCGGGGAGCGCTGCTCATTGGGTAGGCCCGCACCCGCGGGGCGGGCGCGCGACACCTTGCTCGCGTCGCCGCGCCCCGCGGGAGCGCGCGGGTGCGGCGACACCCCGCAACCCGCCCCAACCACAGGAGCGGCGAAGGGTGAGGGGAAAACAAAACGCCTCTACCGCGGCAAGCCGACGCGCGCGCGGAGCGCGCAGGCCTCGCGATTGGCCGTTGGTGCGCGGGGGTCTGTTTACCCTCCCCCCACCGGGGGAGAAAGTCATGAAGGGGACCAAGACCCAGAACACGAAGTACACGAGGACCTGAGCGCGCCCCCCTCTTCCAACCTGTTGCCCAACCGCCCCCCCCGCCCCCCCCCCCCCCTGCGGGCCGCGCGGCGATTCGCGGTGCCCGCGGCGGGGGGGGACGGAGAAACGCTGCTAGGTACGCTTTTTTTTTGACAACGAACAAAACTGCGTAGTGTTCTGCCCCACAAGAGACGCTACCCTAGGCAGCTCTGCGGGGGTTGGGGAGAGCGCGGGGAGCGCTGCTCATTGGGTAGGCCCGCACCCGCGGGGCGGGCGCGCGACACCTTGCTCGCGTCGCCGCGCCCCGCGGGAGCGCGCGGGCGCAGCGACACCCAAGGCACTTGCTGCGCCGGCGCGCGGGGGAACACCCATCGTCGCACTCGCGTGAGGTGCCCAAAATGCTATGCCTTTTGCCTTCATCATCGTCGCTGCACCAACAGGTCCGCGACGTCGTGATCGGCGAGGCGCGGTTCTTGCGCCAGCGCAGAGTAAGCGAAATCGTATTGTCATCAAACCGCAAGCAGGACTTCGGCTCGCCCGCCTTCGGTGGATCGCTTGCACGAGCGACGTGAATCGGAAGAGCTTCAGATGGCAGGCGCAACGTGAATATATATATATATATATATATATACGCCGGCAGGAGAAGCATTCGCAGCGCGCGCCCTGAAGTCTGGTGGGCGAGATGCTTCAGCAATTTCGCGAGAAGCGCCTCGCGAATGAACATTCTTGGGCGAGCTTGCCAAATATTGCGCGCGTGCACTGCTCGAGCAGCGCGCGCGCGACAGCGGGGTCTACAAAAGCGTCGACCGATACGCGTAACACGATGCACGCTAAGCTTACGCGCGAGGGATAATTGTCGAACGTGCCTTTGCAGCGGAAGCACGTGCTCCGCAACGCCGAGCCGTCTGGCGTGGGTGGGATGATGGATTCCGCGTCGCGGCCGAGCACTGTCATCGCAAATGTTGCCCAACAGCGGATGCCGCTTTTCACGCTGGGCCACGTCTTAGGGCAGCTACCCAAAATGGCGGCAATTCTGGCAGAGTTTGACCAATCGCTCATTCCGCGCCGCGCGATCCCCTGCCGCAGGGCCCCCACCTCGCGGCGAGGGCCCGCGCTCGGCGCAATCGCGTGCTGTCTCGCAATGCTGATGGCCAACTCAAGATCCCGCACGGCGCCGCACTCAGCGGCTAAGCCAGCGCATGTGGCCGCTCTCCGTCGGACGTGGCGACCGCGGCTGCGGGGCGCGCGTTCGGGCGCGTCGGGCGCGGGGGGGGCGCTCGTCACCCGCTCTCCGCGCGGCTGCAGGCAATTTCTTTGCCTCGCTAATTCGTGCTAATAAGCTGTTCCGCAGGGTGTCGGGACTGACGCCTCGCTCGCTGTCTGCGCCGGGAATGGGCTCAAACCATCCGGTTCGCGCGAGCTGCAGATTCTGCAGCGCGAGTATATCGTGTCGCCCCAGCAGCTCCACTTAGCGTAGGAGTAGTGACAGGTGGAAGCGTTGGCAAGGAATTGTGCACTTCATGAAGCAGCGACATGGTTCTCTTCTGGCCGAGATCTCTGCCTCGAACCTGCGTCGGCAGCGCTGCGATATGCGCAGCGGCGCGATTGGCGCTGGGGCGAGACCGCGACTCCCAGAACGACTTGGGACTCGCCAAAGCGCGCGACAATTCTGCCCCATCCCGCGCGAGGCTTGGCTCGCCTCGTATTGGAACGAGGGGGCCGCAATTCAAACCTTTCTGCTGCTCTTCGCGCCGTGGCCTGCGCGCGACCGCGCCCGCGCTGCGCCCTGCCACTTTCCTGCGCGCGCTCGCCGAGAGAGTGCGGGCAAGGAGTGTGCTTGGAGCGAAGAACTCGGCCGCGCTCAGCTGCGGCGTCGCAGAGTTCGCTCCTAGCAGACGCAATAATTCGCACTTCTTTCGCGACAGGAGGTCGGCGACATTCTCTTCCGACGGCGCTCGGTCGAACCAGGCCCCGCATCCGATGCGCGCGATGAGGTGCCGCGGCGCACGAGTAATTCGCGAGTGGTCCCAAGCGGAGGCGCGGCCACTGCGCGCCGCTGCCTCCGCTCCAACGTTGTCGGACCAATTGACAATTCGACGATTTGCCAACCTTGCGCAGAAAGTAGCCAGCCCTAGCGCTATGGCGAGCAACTCGAGCGCCATGATCTGGGAGTCGCTTCGCGGTGCCCGATCCGCCAGCAAGCCGTCGCCTGGCGGGGCGTCAGTCCAAATGGCGAGGCCATCGTTGAATAGAACGGCGGTCAGCCTGGGCTCGGACCCTCCGCGGGCGTCTGCAAAAGGGTGCGCCTCTTTCCGTTCTGGCGGCGACCGCGGCTTGGCCTGGTGCGCTCTGAGGTCCAGCGCGTCCGCCCACCAGGAGAGCGCGAGAGCCAGCGGTCCTCGGACCTCGCCACGCCGCGAATGCTGTTGCGAGAACAGAGGTTGGAGCATCGCACGCCCTAGCCTTTCGAAGCAGCGTTGCCCTGCCCAGCTGAGGGTGCCAGCCAACTTGCTGGCCTGGCCGGCGCGTGACTTCTCGGCGTCGAGCGCCTGCCTGATCAACAGCACCCATTTGCGCACCTTCTTCGGCGCCGGGAACAGGTGGATGCCAGTCAGAGAAAACGACGCGTGCAAGCCTAAAATCTTCAGCGCGTCGCCACACTCCAGCTTTCTGTCGGATACTGCTCTAGGGCCCAGCAACGCGCGCACGAGTGCGGCCAGAGAGGCCATGGTGTGCTCCTCTGCTTCGGGCGCGCACGGGCCAAAGAAGTCGTCCACGTATCGGAGGGTAGCGATTCGTAGAAGTTTTCGGGCCAGATGAGCCAGGGCTGCGCCCGCGCGGTCCCAGCCGAATGCCGCGGCCAACGCTCCAAACATCATCGCTAAATGACCCGTGACCCAAGTGTTCCCGTCATGCGCGTAGGTGCAATGCGCGGCCCACCTGTGCTCGGGAGCAATGGGGATTCGACGATAGGCGGAATCTATGTCCACCTTGAACAGAGCCGGCGCGCATCCATGCCGATCGCGACAGAAGCGTATCGCGTCGACGAGTACGGTTGCGCCGTCGAGTTGCAGTCGTTCCGCAGGCTGGCACGCCGCGTTGACGCCGCCCCTGGACTCGTCGTCCACCACGCGGATTTTTGGCGCCCCCATCCTCTTTTACGCCTTGTATTATTGAAAACCGTGGCGAAAGGCGCACCCTGCTGAGGTCAGCATCGGCTACGAGAACCGGAAACGTCATCCGCGACATGGCTGCGTCGGCAAGCGCGCCATCGCGCAGCGCCAAGGAGTTCGTATCCTCCCTTAGAGACGAAACAATTTCTCCGTTGTGCGCTGCGGACGAGGCCCGCAAGGTCTCGGCGGAGACGGGCTCGGGGATAGCCTTCGCGGGGCCGCTCCCCGCGTTGGGCAAGTTGCCGAAGAGAGGCGCGCCGTTGCGAAACAAGTCAGCCGCGCCCGGGTCGCCGTAGCTCGTTATGTCGACCAGCTCGGCCAAAAGCGGCCCGTTGGCGCCGTCGGAGATGGCCCTCGTCGCTTCGTCTGCGCCATCGAACCAGGGTTGCGCTGATCCGTCCCGGCGGAGCGCTTGGTCCCAGTCTTCCAGGCGCGCCAACATGTTGTCTCGGTGGCGCATTACTTCAGCGCATCCCATGGGCGCTTCCCATTCAATGGCGCTCCGCACATCCTCCCCGATACCCCGGGAAGGCGCGGTAGGAAGACCATCTTTGAGTGCGTTGGTAATAAATTCGATCTTCTTCTCGTCACCCGTGACGAGCTTGCCTGCCGCGCGACGGGCCGCGGCGCTTGCGCGCCTCGAGCCGCGGCTTGACCGCGGTGTCGCCTTTCAAATGTTCGCGAGTCAATCCCGTCGCGGGGCGGCCCGCGCGGGCGCAACTTCCCGGTGATGCTGCCGGCGTAGGCGGCGCAGCGCGCGCCCCCGCCGAATTGGCGGCCTTTTGAAACGCAGCGCCGGCGCGCGCGACGATCGTTTGGGCGCGCCTTCCGGGGGCCTCAAGCTCCGCAGGGGAACTTGCGATTAGCTCGACAGCCTCGCCCCCGTGATATTCAGATGCCACCTCTGGGCTCTGAGCAGCGCCTGCTAAATAGACCGGGGCCGACGTCCCACGCGCGCTCGCCGCGCGTCAAGTCAGCGTTCCTGATATCTGGCCCTCTTAGCCCGCGGCTCTTCGTAGTCACCGCGATCGCCCCCCGGCGCGGCAGAGGCCTTGCCCATGCTGGCGCCCTCTGCGCTCTTGCCGTTGCCCTTGCCGCCTTTGGCGCCACCTTTGCCGCCTTTGTCCCCGCGGAATGCCGCGCGCTCCTTCGCATCTCCGTCGTGCTCAGCTTGCGCTGTCTGGAGCAAAGTCGTATCCATTGCAGTGGCGGCTGTCTCAATGTTGAACGATTCGTCGCCCGGAATAGACCTCTCAGCCCAGTTGCGCCGGCAGAGCTCATCATATACGAGCGCCAGCTGGCCGCCCCGATTGGCCCGCGGCGCCTGCGCGGCCACTCGGCGCGGGCCGCGCGCAGAACGCGCGTCGCGCGACCATTTCTGCGCTTGGCGAATCGCGAGCCTGGAGGACAACCTGACGGTGGCTGATCGTCGCGGCCAACGACATCTGTCCGGTGCAAGCGCAGGCTATGGCGTACCTGCGCGCAGGCGAACGCCGCGCTTAGTTGCGCGCGCGGCGCAAACAAGGTGTCGCGCACATCTCAAGCGCCGAATGCCATTGCGAGAAGGGCAGCGATCTGGATTTGACCGAGCTGACGGCGCCCTCGTCTTCTGTTGCAGCCTTCGCGCCTTTTACCTATGCCCACATGGGCAATAATTTCTTTAGGTCTGAATGAACAAACGGGCGCTTGACGCCGCGGCGCAGCAGCTTCTTGACCTCATTGTCTAATGCGTCCACCGCCGCGGAACGCGGCCAGAAAGGCTGGCTTAAGTCCTTGAGGGGGCAGCTCTTCAACGTCCCCTGTAGGTCGACGTGGGACCAAGGTTCGACCGCAGCCCCGCCGCGGGGCGCGCTTGCGGCGGAGGCCGAGCCCGACGCGCGCCGCTCCTCCTCGAGCAAGGTCTTCGCGTCGGACATTGCCCTGGCGAGGAAGGGCCGCTTGCCTGTCGCCAGATCGCCCGTCAGCGACTCCGTCTGCGGAAGCCAGATCGCGCACGGACGTCAGCTTGTTCTCCTCTGCAAACGAGCAGGCGCGCCATCGCCGCACCCGCGGGCGGACGTGTCGCCTGGCAAGCGCGCAACTCGCAATCCACTCTCCGCCGCGTTTGGCATCGTCATGAGATGCCAGAATTTCAAGCAAAATCATGCCCAGGTTGGGCTTCTCAACGGCCATCTTGCTGCGTGCCACGTGCCGCACTTGCCGCAGCGGCGCGCGCCCGCCGCGACTTCTGTCCGCGGGACTGCCCGGGCTTGCGCGGAACCGCACCGCGCGTTGCCGTGCGCTGGAGTTCGACGACACATTCGCATCGAGCGGAGTCGTAGCCGCGATCGCCTAGTTTGGTCGTGTCGATACGATCGCCTGGACAGGGTCACGAAGACACCGAGCGGTCGACACACGGTCGCTTGACACGATCTAAGTATGTCGAATTATACGCGGCCGCCTCACACGGTCGCGCGTTTGGCACACTTGGCCAATTTAGGCACTCCTGGCCGCGTTTTGGCGCCCCTGGCTGCGTATGACACTCTTGGCCGCGTTAAGCACGTTTCACTGCGTTTAGCACTCTTGGCTGCGTAAGGCACTCTAGGCCGCGTTTGGCACTCTTCGCCGCGTTAGGCGCTCTCGGCTGCGTTGGGCACTCCAGGCCGCGTTTGGCACCCTTGGCCGCGTTTGGCACTCTTGGCCGCGTTTGGCACTCTAGGCCGCGTTTGGCACTCTTGGCCGTGTTCGGCACTTTAGGCCGCGCTTGGCACTCTTGGTCGCGTTCGGCACTCTTGGCCGCGTTAGGCACTCTAGGCCGCGTTTGGCACTCCTGGCCGTGTTTGGCACGTTAAGCCGCGTTTGGCGCTCTTGGCCGCGCTTGGCACTCCTGGCCGCGTTCGGCACTTTAGGCCGCGCATGGCACTCTTGGCCTCGTTTTGTCGCTCTTGGCCGCGTTTGGCATTCTGGGCCGCGTTAGGCACTCTTGGCCGTGTTTGACATTTTTGGCCGCGTCAGGCACTCATGGCCGCGTCAGGCACACTTGGCCGCGTTTGGCACTCTAGGCCGCGTTTGGTACTCTTGGCCGTGTTTCGCACTCTTTGCCGCGTTTGGCACTTTAGGCCGTGTTGGGCACTCTAGGTCGCGTTCGGTACTCTTGGCCGCGTTAGGCACTCTTGGCCGCGAAAGAAGAACGCCGCTACCGCGGCAAGCCGACGCGCGCGCGGAGCGCGCAGGCCTCGCGATTGGCCGTTGCGCGCCCCCGCGCCGCGCGTCGTGCGCGGGGGTATGTTTACCTTCCCCCCACCGTGGGGAGAAAGTCATGAAGGGGACCAAGACCCAGAACACGAAGTACACGAGGGCCTGAACGCGCCCCCCGTGTCCAACCTCTTACCCCACCGCCCCCCCCGCCCTCCCCCCCCCCGCGGGCCGCGCGGCGAGTCGCGGTGCCCGCGGCAGGGGGGAGGACGGAGAAACGCTGCTAGGTACGCGTTTTTGTGACAACGAACAAAACTGCGTAGTGTTCTGCCCAAACAGCTTTCCAAGACTTCTCCGAAGCCGCACGCGGTTTCTCAGGAGGCCGGGGGGCTTCTGAGAAGCCCCACCGCCCTCTATGAAGGCCCGCGCTCTCTCGCTTCCCCCCTTGGCGCGCCGCCGACTCAGGGGCACACAGTGGCACGCGTGTTGCCATGCCCGCATCGAGTCAACAAGAAGCCTACTCCGATGCCCCCCCCTGCAGGCGCCCGAGGCCGCCGCGGCGGCCGCGGCCGACGAGGCCGACGACAAGGGCGAGGCAGCCGCCGCATGCGCCAAGGGAGGGGGCAGCAGGAGCCCAGGGGCGAGGACTGTGCGAGGGGGAGGGGGCGAAATTGGGCGAGAGGGGTGGGGGGCGGGACCGAGGGGGGGGAAAAGGAGAGGGGGGCGGGCGATGGGGGGCGAGGGGGAGGGGTGCGAGGTGGAGAGGGAGGAGAGGCGGGGGGCGAGGAGGTGAGGGAAGGGGCGGAGCTGGGCCGGGCGCCGTCCAGTGGTCGTGGTCCGCTTGCGGGTCGGTCGTTTCGTCGCCCGGCGTCTTCCTCCTGGTGCCCGTGCTGGACTGTGGGTATGTCGTTGGCGTTTTGACGTGTTCTGGCGCTCGCGGGGGGGAGGGGCAAGGAGGAGAGAGGAAGGGCGAGGAGGAGAGGGAGGGAAGGGGAGCGAAGGGAAATAGGGAGCGGAGGAGGCTGACGAGCAGAAGGGGCGGGAGGGGGAGAGAACGAGGATCGAGGGGTGTTCGCTGCAGGATCGGCCGGGTACCCCTCTACCTGCTGCAGGGTCGACCGCTTCAGAACGAACACGTACACATTGGGGTTGTTTCGAGCAGGAATGCATGTCACCACGCGGTTGGGGGAAAGGCTCGAACATGTATAGATGTTTGTCGGCCTCCCCCTTCTCTCTGCCGTCGCTCCGGGCGGGCTGTCGCCTGGGTCTGCCCACGCGGAGGCTTCTGGGTTGGCTTGCCGTGGCCGTGGCAAGCAGTGCGGTGACGAGGGAGGGATTCTGCTGCCCGTCCTTCCCATTATTGTCGTAAGGTGTTTCGATGTGCGTTGTGCGCGTTCGCGCTTTGCCCGTGTTCAGTGGGTTTCGTGCCTGGATGTAGGCTTGTATTGTTCACCGCTCGTCTGAATTTCAGTCCCTAGGTTCTGGCTGTGTGTTTCTTAGTCCTTTTCCTCCTCCTCCTCCTCTCCTCCTCCCTCCTCGGTCCAGTGTCCGTGTGTGTGTGTGTGTGATTATGTTCGGTATGGTGCACCGCGGATCGCATTTTGCAGGAAACAGGAGGCTCTGCACAGCTTGCTCGATGCACGCCTAATGGCGTGTGCTCGTAGAGCGAGTTTGATCTATATCCTGGTTCGTTTCCCACGTTTTTCAAGCTGACATGTGGGTCGATTGTCAGGTTGTGGCGCTCTCTCTCTTTCTCGTCTATTCCTCTACTCCCGCATGCGGCACGCTCGTTCCTTTCAGGCCACGGTTCAGTACATGAGGTTGCCCATCGCAGCTCGGCTTGTATGGTGTTCCCAGTTTGCCTGGCGACCTTTTGATTCGCACAGCGGTCGAGGCCGAGTCAGGTGAAGCTCTGTGGTCGTACTCCATCCTCCTTACAACAATGTTCGTCGGCTTCTTTGCTTGACGCAAGACGGGCTACATGCGAATCCACCCGAAGACCACGGTGACGATTTCCCTGGCCTTGAACAAACGGTTCCCATTAAAGAACATACAAGTGTCGCATGTGACTGACAACACAGAGTTTCCATCTTTGGACACAACGGGCAATGAGAGGGGACACCGCTACTTCAACACGAACTGTCTCTGTGTGGGCATTCTGGTGATACTGTTTCTGAGGCCCGTGCGGCATGAACGTATTGAAACATAAAGGTGAAAACGGTTTTCCTATTTTTTCGGCTGGATAGGGTGAGTATAAGCATGCACGTTGGTGGAGACAGGTCCTCCCAGTGCGCGCTGATGTTTCAGCAGTGTTGGGCGTACTTGTTCAACATTGGTTTCTTGCACTAGAAGCTTGAGAGTGCGCTCGGAATGACATCGTTTTGGAATATACAGGTGTTCTCATGCACGGCGTATTGGCAAAGCAGAGAAGCAATGTACGTTTTCGCATGAGCGGGCATGTGGTCTAAACTGCTGCGTGCGTACCGCGTGTGCCTATTATCAGGATTCTCGTCGACGTACCATCAACCGTACCAGGCTCCTCCACTGTTCTTATCCCCCTTCCTCTTCCTCCTGCTCCTCCCAGCGCGCACTCCTCCTCCTCCTCCTCCTCCTCCTCCTCCTCTTCCTCCTCCTCCTCCTCCTCCTCCTCCTCCTCCTTGACACTCACTGCCGGCAGCTCAGCGACCACGCACTGATATCCGGGCAGATGCTGGGTGCTGCGAGGGGGCCGCTGCTCCCTCGACCGATTCCTAAGCATTATTTCACCGACCCGAAGTTCGAGGCCCTGGTCAACGCCACGCTGCAGGACGTCAACCTACTTCGCCACGAGCCGCCCGCGCAGGTTGCTCTCATGACGAAGCTGCTGCAGAACGCTGCCAGCAGCCTCCGCGACCTCGAGATCGTCGGCAACCCGCCGGACCCGAGGGTCAAGGCCGTGATGGCTCGGTCAGCCGGCCGAGCGTACATCCGCGGCCAGTGGCGCCGCATGCTGAAGCTGATGCACTCCTTCCCCGCCCTCAAGAACCACTTCGTTGTGACGCAGGGCGAGATCCACCTCCTCGACGCTGGACAGTGGAGGGACCTCCACAACGGCCTCCAGCGGGCTGCCAGCCAGGTCCTCCAACGGTCCTCCGAGCAGCAGCTCCAGGGCGGCGCGCCGTCCAGCAAGCAGCAGCATGCGCAGCACCGGGCGGTGATGACGAAGGCCGCGCTGCGGGCACCCCCTCGCCGGCGGCGGTATCCGTCGGCGATGGCAGTCTCCGACGGCAGCGGGGCCCCCGTCTCCACTCCTGAGGCTGTCCACGCGGCCCTGCACCGATACTGGGCCCCGACATTCGAGAAGGTCCCCGCGGGTGACAGGCGTCTGGCCCGCGGCTTCGCGCGGAAGTTCACCGAGCGAGCTGGCGACAACGAGAGGCGTGCCCCCGCGCTCGCCGGCTTTAGGAAGGTGGTGCGCAGGGCTGCGCACAGCGCCCCGGGGCCCGATGGCTTGCCCTGCTGCGCCGGGAGGGCGCCCGCTGCTTTGGCTGTCCTCGCCAGGGCCAGTGTGTGGATGGCGGCAGGCCTGCCCCAGGCATGCAGATTGTTCCGATGGCCATCTTGTTTTTGCCCCGAAGGGCACGCAGGACGGAGATGAGATTCAGGTCGCGAGGTCGGCCGTGGCTGTGCGACCGCTCGCGCTGAAAGGTTCGTCCAACAAGCTCGTCGCTGCTGCTGCTGCTGCTGCCGCCTCTGTGCGCCAAGTTCTCGTGATGAAGTCAGCCCCCACTCAGCGCGGTTTCGTCCCTGGCCGTCAACTCGGGATGAACATCTTTGACCTGGTCACAGAGGCGCGGATTACAGGCCTCCGCGGCAAAGCTGAAACCCGCACGCCGTTCTGCTCCCGTTTGCTTATGCACAGGCTTCCCCTCGCATGCACCGCGATCGGTTACATCATGTGTTGTTGTGCATGGCCCTGCCTCGAGGCTTCCGCAATCTAGTCAAACATCGTCAAACACGCAGCGTGCGCTCGTTCACAGCGACTGGAGGCGCTTTTCTGTTTCTTGCCTGGTCCCTCTCCGGGGTCCTGCAGGCACGCCCGCTCTCGGGGGCTCTGCTGACTCTCGGGGGCGACCCGCTCCTCCGAGCACTCAGCAGCAGAGTGGACCGGCGTGGCAGGGAAGTCACGCCCAGCTGCGCAGACGATATGGCAGCTATAATTCATTCCATGTCCTTCCTCACCTCCCTTGCCTCAGTCTTCAGGTGTGCTGCCGAATATGCAGGTCTCCATTTAAGCCCAATAAATGCCTCGCCATCCCCTTCTGGTCCACTTGCAATGCCGAAGTCGTCTCGAGGGTGCGTGAGGGTTTGCGCAGGGCGGCTCAGGATTGGGGGGACTTCGGAGTGAGAGGCTCGGGGATTGGTGCTGAGGTGGGGCCGGAGGCAACGATAGCTGGCAATCTCCGAGCGCCCCTTGCCAAGTAGCTCGATCAGCAGAGTACGCGGCGATAGGGGGCGGCGCTAATTTCTCGACTTTCCTGTATTGCACTCGTGCCCTACCTCCCTGGCTCACCATGGCGGCAGCAGGATTGGACCGCCCTCCAGCTCTGGGGCGGGCTCCGCATTCAAAGCCTCTTTGTCCTCTCCTCCGTCACCCTCCTCCGCTCCGCTCTGAAAGCCTTCTTTGGGTGGCGAGCACTCCTTGCCCGGCTTGTCTTTTACGCCGGACGTGAGCTCCCGGTGGCGCGCGTGTTCCGGGAGGGCGGATGGATCCCCCCTGAGTTCTGGCGTTCGCCCCCCATTGTGCGCACGTGTGGGACCGCTCTCGCGGGATTCCCTGCCAAGAGGCGCATAGCCACCAGCGTTGCCCTGGCCGTGCAGAGCGCGCGGCAGGCGATGAGGGACACCCCCAGGGGGTCCGTCTTCAATCTCACCTGTACCGCTCCCTCGCCTCATCGCTCTTCCCCGACGATTTCGCCTCGCTCCTCTCCACCCGCTCCCGAAAATGGCGCGCCTCGCCTGGAGAACTGCCGCCCGATTTTGTCTTCCCCAGGGAGACCATCAGAGTTCAGCTCCTCAAGGTCCCTGTCGCTTGGGCTTTCGCATGTCTCCGCACGTGGTGCGGAAACTGGACCGCCGAACACTGGCTCCAGCAAGAATCGCACACGTGCGTCTTCAGGTGCAGCGCATGGGATGATTTACGACATCACCACACATGCGCACGCTTCAACACGTGCTGGTCTCTGACAATGGGGGGACCCCTTCCAGAAGGCACAGCTGCCACATTCGCAGTGTTAGACCTCTCCCAGCTTTTCATATCCACGTGATTGCTCGCGTTGGTCCCAGGCTCCCGCCCACCGCAACCCGCCCACCGGGAAATCTCTGAAGCGGTGCGGGCCGCCGCCGAACTCCCCCCGTGGGGTACGCCTCCAGGAGGCTCGGTTCGCGAACTCGGCTTGAAACGTCGGTGTTTCTCGCCTTCTCTTACGGCATTATGTCAGATAGTGCCCTGGAGTTTCGTCATGGGGCGTTCTTGGGCTTTCTTGGGCGCCTCTTGGGCCGTCTTAGGGTCCTCGTGGGCCGTCATGGGGCCTTTTTTGGGCCCTCTTGGGGGCCTCTTGGGCAGCCTTGAGGTGGGCCTTGAGGTGGCGCTCTCGTGCTCCATTCTCTGAGTGTTATTTTGGTGATTTTCTTCGTGTCCATGCCGCTCACTATGTGTAGTGCATGTGCAGTTGTTGCATTCTTGTGCGGTGGGCCGCATGTCTGGATCGATTGTACAAGCGGCCGTTCTGCAGCCGCCCCCCTGGTGGCAAGTTTGCTCATCTTCCTCCTCCTCCTCCTCCTCCTCCTTCCTCCTCCCTCCTCCTCCTCCTCCTCCTCCTCCTCCTCCTCCTCCTCCTCCTCCTCCTCCTCCTCTCCTCCCCTCCTCCTCCTCCTCCTCCCTCCTCCTCCTCCTCCTCCTCCTCCTCCTCCTCCTCCTCCTCCTCCTCCTCCTCCTCCTCCTCCTCCTCCTCCTCCTCCTCCTCCTCCTCCTCCTCCTCCTCCTCCTCCTCCTCCTCCTCCTCCTCCTCCTCCTCCTCCTCCTCCTCCTCCTCCTCCTCCTCCTCCTCCTCCTCCTCCTCCTCCTCCTCCTCCTCCCCCTCCTCCTCCTCCTCCTCCTCCTCTCCTCCTCCTCCTCTCCTCCTCCTCCTCCTCCTCCTCCTCCTCCTCCTCCTCCTCCTCCTCCTCCTCCTCCTCCTCCTCCAGGGGCCGCCGCATGGCATCACGCAGCCCGGTCGTCGTCCCTCCTCGCCCCGGCCAGGCCGACCAGGAGGACAAGGGCGGCGACGCGGACGAGGCGGCCGCCGAGGCCTGGCGCCCCTGCGGGGCGCGGAGGGCCCTCCTCCCCCCCTCTGCGTCGGGGCCCGGAGGGTCGAGGCGCCGCAGAGGCCGGGGAAGGCGGCGGCGACGACGACCACGGCGGCGACCACAACGGCGGCGGCGTGCGGCGGACGGCGGGCGCCGGGCGGGGGCCACAGCGACGGCCACGGAGCTCGATGGTGGAGGTTCGAGGTTCGAGGCCCGAGGATCGAGGGCCTCCCCTCCTCGAGGCTCGAGGCGCGCGGTTCGAGGATCGATTCTTCGAGGCTCGAGGCTCGATGGTCCAGGGTCGAAGACTTTCTGCGTTTCGACGGCCCCCCGTCGCTGCTGTGCACTGGGGGGCGCTCTTCTGGTCTCCCCCTCCCCCCTCCCTTCGGCCGCCACGGCGGTCGCCTGCGCTGCACACAGGTCCTGGGTGCTGCTCGCCCCTCGACGCGGCGTTCGTCGGCAAGGCCTGGGCCCTGGCCCCTCGTGCCCAGCCTTGGCTCGGCCCCGCTGCCTTTCGGCCTGGCCTGGACACAGGACTGGCCCTTCCCGGCAGCCCCCGGCCAGGGGGCCACCAGCAAAGCCTGGCCACTTCTGGCGAGCCAACTTCCCCCACGACGACCTCTGAAGGTCCTGGCTACCGACGGGACTTTGCCAGCCGCCCATTCGGGGACGGCCTGCGTCTCGATGGTCGCCAGCGCTGCCTCTTTTTTCGGCAGCGCGCGCCGTGCCGCACAACTTGGGAGTACACCCGGAGTCCGTTGCCTGAGGCCGCCCGCGCGCCCCTCGTGACGCAGAC
Source organism: Prorocentrum cordatum (assembly GCA_963575745.1). Taxonomy (NCBI): domain Eukaryota; class Dinophyceae; order Prorocentrales; family Prorocentraceae; genus Prorocentrum; species Prorocentrum cordatum. The sequence continues at coordinate 84,500 of CAUYUJ010004681.1, forward strand.
CTTCCGCTGCTGAGGTCTCCCCCCTTCCTCCGCTTCTGCGGCCGCCATCTTTTTTCCACCTGCAGTATTCTGCCAGTAGCGCGGCGCGCCCCGCGGGTTACTGGGCTCGGGGCCCGAGGCATGAATGATCTGGGACGTGTTCGCCCGAGACCTTTGGGGACCTCGTGCGATCTTCGGGGGCCTCCACTCCTCCTGCTCTTTATCCTGGCCACGACGATCGAGGAAGGGATAAGTGGATGGGGAGAGGACAGGGAAAAGGAGGGGGAGCAGGAGGAGGAGGAGGAGGAGGAGGAGGAGGAGGAGGAGGAGGAGGAGGAGGAGGAGGAGGAGGAGGAGGAGGAGGAGGAGGAAAAGGAGGACCTGCGCGCGAACCCTAGCCACGCCGTGGGACTGGCCATCGACAAGCACCATGGCGAGCGCGACCGGTTGGCCAACTGGCTACTGCGCGGGGCGCCGCTGGCGTCGCCACCGGGCAGGACGTGCTCGCTTGGGACCGGGCCC
>CAUYUJ010004681.1:90000-130000 GCA_963575745.1 Prorocentrum cordatum
GCTCCTGGCGCGGCAGAGCCAGTCGACGACCCCGTCGTTGGCGTGCTTTTCAGGTCCTCCAGGACTATGCGAGTGGCTCCGTCGTATGACCAAGTCGATGGCTCCAACTTGGCCGCGCTCGAGTTGGCGGCGAGGCAGCCGCGGCTCTGCGAGGAGCGCTACAAGAACCGGCTGTTCAGCGCCCACGCCTCCAAGTCAGGAGGCGACAAACAGTTCTTCTTCACAGGGAGGCAGCCTACGCGTGGGATCATGGTCGCCCCCGCTCTCGCCGAATGGATCGCCAAGCAGCTCTCCGCCGGATCGGCCGTCGCGAAGGAGCGCCGCAAGGCGCGCGAGGAGCGGCAGCGCCTCCACCCGCCTGCCTTCGACGGCAGCGGCGGGGGCGGCGCAGGTGGCGGAGGCTGTGGCAAGGCCAAGGCCAAGCCCTCCTGCGCCTACCTTCTCACAGTGGCTGACGGGGCCGTGGCCTGCCCCGTCGGCGCCTTCCAGGCACTTCGCCCCTGCTGTCGTGGTCCCCACGCCATGGTCAGCAGTCTTCAGCGAAACGTCCTCCCTCTTCCTCACCTACTTGACGGGCCCATGCCTGGGCGTGGCCAGTGCGCCTCCGCTGCTCGGACCGCCTGAGCCAGCGACGGGATCGACGCGCCCAGCCAGCTGGGCGGGGGCGGCTCGCCGCCTGTGTGCAAGCGAGCCTCAGCTTTGCAGCGGTGCTCGATTGTTCTGGATGGCAGCTGACGGCAGGACTCGTGCGAGGCATCTAGTCGTGGGAGCCCCACGTGCGGCGAAAGCTTGTGCGGCTACGACGGCGTCTAGAGGACGGGCAGTTCGACTATCACACCTGTTCGGCCGAACGCATCGTAAAATGGACGTGGCAATTTCCCACCGAGTTTTTTCATACCAGATTTATGAACATCGGTTCCAAGCATATATGGTTCGATGCGGAAGGTGTTTCAGGCCATGCCATTGCTCCTCCGAACGGTATGTGGTCGCTCCGGTCTGCTGAATGCAAAGAGGCCGCTTGTGGTATGCCTGAACAGCGTGAGTGGCGACATTTGAGCTATGTTCGCAGCTATTGCGGCCATCAGCGGTCTACGTCGAAGCATCCCTTCGTAGAAGCTCCGTGGCCCAGCTCGCGTACGAAACGATCTTCTTGTCGTGCGCTGTCGAAGTGGCTGGGGTTCGCGAGGGAGTTCATTACCATTTGGTGCAGGGAGTGAGCTTGATACCGATGCCGCTGTCTGCAGGGGAGCCCAGAATAGGGGCTCGAGTCGAATGGATCCGTTTAGATGTTGATGTGGCTTTGTTGGCCATTCTGTGGAACAAACATAGGATGGCGTGACGGTCATGTCGTTTGGGTGCAAACAGACAGTCGACATATGGCTGAGCTTTACTGTGGGAGGTCACAGCTGAAACCCATCTTCTGGCGGCTTCTTTGCGTTCGTATCTGTCGTCGCCTGGAGTTTGCTGGCGGAAAGGGGTAAGGCGCAGATTACTCATAAGTCCGCCTTTGTCATGTGGGACCCCATGGAATACAATTCATTGGCAGACCGTGATGCTAGTGTTGCTTTGAATAGGAAGGCGCCGTGCTCAACCACCGATGCCGGAAACTTTGCCTGTGCCAAAACAGAGGGCGCCAGTTTCAGAGTCCGCGTCGACGACGCCTGGCGTGGCAGTGGAGACCCTGCCGCTGTTGTGGCAACGTTGGCGTGGTATTGTGACGGTACACGGGCGGTAGTATATCGAGGGGGGAAGCTGTTTGGAGTTTTACCTTCTGCGCTTATGGCTGAAGCATTCGTGTTTAATGGGGTGCACGTGTGCGCACTGAATAGAGGGGCTGTGGGAAGATGACGTACAGAGTGAAGCCAGCGTCTGTGCGTACCGCATTGCGCACCTGCAGAAAGGAAGGAGGCCGGAGGAGGGACGAGGGACGGGGAAGGAGGCAGGACGCACAAGGGTGCAGGGAGGAGGGCCGAGAGAGAAGGGAGGATGGCAAAGGAAAGAGGGACACGGCGCGGAGGAGGAGGAGGAAGAGGAGGAGGAGAAGGCGGAGGTGGAGGAGGCGGAGGTTGAGAAGGAAGAGGAGCGGGTGGGCGAGCATGAGCAAGGAAAGGAGAACGAGAAGAGTGGGAAGGGATGGAGGACGGATGTGAGCAGGGAGGATGATGAGGACGAGGCGTAGGAGGGAGGGCGACAGAGGGAGGGTGGGAGAGAGGGAGATAGGGAATTTCGAGGGGGAGCAGGAGGAGGAGGAGGAGGAGAAGGAGGAGGAGGAGGAGGAGAAGGAGGGGGAGGAGGAGGAGGAAGAGGAGGAGGAGGAGGACCAGTGTAAACCCAAGAGTCACCAACGATGTTGGAATACGCCCTCCCTCCAAGCTCCCTTTTTCATAGGTCCCTACGACGGTTCATTCCTCTGAGGGAATTGCGTCGTCGGAAGACAAACGTTTGAAGACTGAAGCATGCCAAAACATTGGTTCTCGGGATTTCAACGCAACGGATCAACCTGGCTGTTGCGTCTTGACGATCCCGAAACGTGCCAGAAAGCCATCCTTGGGACTTTAACGCCGCGAACCCACGTAACTGTTGCACCCTCATAATCCAGAGTCCTTCCAGAACACGCTTTCTGGTACGTTGGTCATGGGACTCCGTGAAATTCTTGCACATTTTAGAAACGACATTTTGAAAACCACCCGCCCTCAAGCCGCGAAGCTCCTGTAAATGTTTAAAACGAATGTGCGCGGCGCTGCGGCGAGAGCCACATGTTGAAAGCCACCCGCCTTCAATATGTAAGACGCTTCAACATATTTACATGCGAATGTGCGCAGCGCTAAGGCGAGAGCCACCTTTGGATAACAATTCGCCTTCACTCTGTGAGACTCTTGCAACTTTGATGTGAACGACTGTGCGCGGCGCGAAGGCGAGAGCCACATTCTGGAAGCCATCCGCCCTCAATCCGTAAATTTCTTTCCAATGTCTCAAGCGAGTGTGCGCGCACTAAGGCGAGAGCCACAATTTGAACACCACCCACCCTCAATCCGCGAATCGCTTGCGAATTTGGAAAACGAATGTGCGCCGCGCTACGTCGAGAGCCACCTGATGAAAACGCCCCGCCCTCCATCTGTGAAGGTGTTGCCAACTTTTAAGCTTCAGGGTCATGAGTGGTGAGGACGTTTCAGGCGAAATGCCCGGCCCGCCCTAAAAACTGGTTACGGGGTGCGACAGGGAAAAATTATTCAGAAAGAGGATTGGAGGAGGAGGAGGAGGTGGAGGAGGAGGAGGAGGAAGAGGAAGAGGAGGAGGGGGGGGGGGGGAGAAGGAGGAGGAGGAGGAGGAGGACGAGGAGGAGGAGGACGAGGAGGAGGAGGACAAGATGGAGGAGGCTCTTTCTGGCAGGCTTGCAGGACGCCCGACGCTCCGAGGGCGGCAGCGCCCCGCGGGGGGCTGGCGGGCCCCCCCGCGCGGCCGCCGAGGTTCGACACCTTGGACTTCTGCCAGGTGAACGCCAAGCTTGCGGACTTCGGTAATGGAGTCTTTTCGAACAGGAAGGTCACCGACGACATCCAGACGCGGCGGCCCTAGGCTCACACAGCGGGGGGCAGGCGGCGGCGAGCGGCTGCGAGCGGAAGGCTCTGCTCTTGGGACGTCCGCGCGGAGGCGAGCAGCGGAAGCAGAAGCAGCAGCCGTAGCGGGACCGGCCGCCCCTGAAGCACGCCCACCGCAGCACTCGTAGTTTCGTGGTGGCTGAACTCAGTGTACACCGTTGCGTCCTCCTCCTCCTCCTCCTCCTCCTCCTCCTCCTCTTCATTCTTCCCCTCCCGCTCCTCCTCCTCCTCCTCCTCTTCCTCCTCCTCATCAGGGGAGGAATGTTCTCAAGGGGAGGAATGTTCTCAAGGGGAGGAATGTTCTGGGGAGGAATGTTCTCAAGGGCCGCGGACCACGAATTCTGCCCGCCAAACCTGCCATGCCGATTTTCACAGGGATCCTAGAACTCGACCTGGATAGGTGGGTTGAGCGTGATCCTCCCAGACCCATGGAGTTCGCGTTTGAGCAGCTTTCGGCGCTCAGAAGAGTTCCGGCGCAGGTATGGTACGGCGAGCTTCTGGGAACGCCGACCGCGGGTGATCCCCCCGCACGAGCAGCAGAGTGTGACAGGGAGCTTGTTGCCTACAATGGTGCAGTACCGCATGCTGTGACGAACGTCTCGAGCTGATGTTGCTAGCTCACGGAGCTTACATGCACTGGCTTGCAGGAGCCCTTGAGCGGACGCTAACCACTTTGAGACGTAACCTGCAACGAAACGAGGATCCTGACCACACTGTTTCGTGCTCTGACACATTGGCGGGGAGCACGCTCGGGTGTTTTCTTTTGGATGTTTGGCCAAGTCTCTTTAGTAGGGGGCCATGTGCCTAAGATCTTGCCTGCTGCAACCATTAGCTCCCCCTCTTCCCTTTGCTCCTCCTGCCTCCCTCCTCCCTCCCGCCTGCTCCCTTATGCCTCCTGCCTCCTTCCTTCTCCCTTCTCCTTGCCCTCTTCCTTCTCCTCAGGTGTCAGATGATGATGAGGAAGAGGCCGATAGTGATGATGCTGCTGCTGCTGATGATGCTGATGCTGATGACGATGACGATGATAATGATGGCGATGCTGATGCTGCTGCTGATGATGATGGTTGTGATGCTGGTGATGGTGATGGTGATGGTGATGGTGGTGAAGAAGAATGAGATGATGGTTCTGCTGCTGATGATGATGTTTGTGGTGATGGTGATGGTGATGACGCTTATTATGATGGTCATGATGATCATGACCCTGATCATGATCACGATCACGATCATGATGTTGTTGTTTATTTGTTTGTGTGTTTGTTTGCTCGTTTGTTTGTATGTTTGTTTGTTTGTTTGTTTGCTGGTTTATATGTTTGTAGTTGTTTTGATTGTTATTTTGACTGTTCGAGTTGTTGTTGTTGTCGTTGTTGTTGGGTTTTATTTACCATGAGTAACAGTAGAGTATCCCCCCTCCGGTGCACCTGGTGTTTTTCAATTCAAGTGCTCCTTCAGGTATTTGCATTGTTTTTTGTCTATGATGATGATGATGATGATGATGATGATGATGATGATGAGGGTGAGGGTGATGGTGGTGACGACGACGATGATGATGATGGCGATGATAATACTAATGATGATGATGGTGCTCATGATGGTGATGGTGATGATGATTCTGATGATGATGATGATGATGATGATGATGATGATGATGATGCTGCTGATGCTGCTGATGATAATGGCAATGAACGTGAGGATGGGGATCCGGATGAGGATCAGGATTAGGATGATGACGATGATGATGCTGATGCTGATGCTGATGATGACGATGAAGACGATAACGACGATGGTGATGATGATGCTGATGATTATGCTGGCTGCTGATGATTATGATGCTGATGATGGTGATGATGATGATTTTTGGTGAATATGATACTGGTGATGATGATGCTGATGATGCTGATGATGCTCATGATTCTGATGATGCTGATGATGCTGATGACGATGATGATGACCAGGGGGAGCAGAAGGAGGAGGAGGAAGGGAAGACGAACATCAGGAAGGGTTGAGAAGGAGGTGGCGGAGAAGTATGACCATTCCTCGCTCCTGCTTCTTCCCCAGTGCCCGTTGTTTCGCCGAGGCGGCAGTATCGCTCCCCAGAGGTTATCATAGGGACCGCGTGGGATGAGACTGCCGACGTCTGGAGCGCCGCCTGCATGATATTTGAGCTGGCCACGGGGGACTTCCTCTTCGACCCGCACGCGGATGACGGGTGGTCCCGTGACGAGGACCATCTTGCGCTGATGACGGAGCTGTTGGGAGACCTGCCTCCTCGGGAATGGGCGCTCTCGGGGAAGTACTCAAAGGAATTCTTTAACAACTCAGGGAAGCTGAAACACATCAAGAGCCTGAAGTATTGGGCACTGATCGATGTGCTCAAGGAGAAGTATTCCATGTCACAGGACCGTTTCTGCTGTTCCTCTGACTGTCTGACGCACGGTCAGTTCGGACACGTATCTTGTATTTTTTGGGCCGAGCGCTTCCGGAGTAACATGTAGGAAAGCTCTCCCATCACATACGTTCGTTTGCCTTTAAGCGTTCATCCGATACCGCGCTTTGGATGGATGGATGGTGAAGGGAGAAAGGAGGATGGATGGAGGAGGAGGAGGAGGAGGAGGAGGAGGGAGGGGAAGGTGGGTTGGGATGGAGAGGGGGGCGAGGAGGAATAGGAGGGAGGATGAGGAGGAGGATGAGGATGAGGAGGAGGAGGAGGAGGAGGAGGAGGAGGCGAGGAGGAGGAAGAGGAGGAGGAGAAGGAGAAGGAGGAGGAGGACGATATGGATGAGGAAGAGCAGCAACCTTGTCGAAGAGGAAGGAGGATGACGAGTGGAGGTACGATGGAGAATTCGGAGAAGGAGCAGGAGGAGACGAGAAGAACGAGGAGTGAGGAGGAGGAGGAGGAGGAGGAGGAGGAGGAGGAAGAGCAGGAGCAGGAGGAGGAGGATGTGGAGTTAGAGGTGAAGGTGGAGGAGGAGGAGGAGGAAGAGGAGGAGGAAGATGAGGAAGCTGGATGAGAAGGTGGATGAGGGAGGAGGACGGGGATGAGGAGCATGAGGAGGAGGAGGTGGAGGAGGAGGAGGAGGAGCAGGAGGAGGAGGTTGAGGTGGAGGTGGAGGAGGAGGAGGTGGTGGAAGAGGAGGTGGATGAGGATGAGGAGGAGGAAGATGGATGAGAGGGTGGGTGAGGGAGGAGGAGGGGTGAGGAGCAGGAGGGGGAGGAGGAGGAGGAGGAGGAGGAGGAGGAGGAGGAGAAGGAGGAGGAGGAGAAGGAAAAGGAGAAGTTTGGTGTGTGTGTGTGTGTGGGTGGCACGCATGTGGCGGCTGAAGTGGGTTGCCCGCCCTTCCCTTGGACTGTCCTTCCCGCAGGCACGCAGCTCAGCCCCCACCACACCGCTGCTTGGCGCATCTGTGTCGATTGTGGCGTCTTTACCTTGCTGGCCTGCCCCGGCTTCTGCACCTCTCACGTTTCCCTCGTGCGAGCTGGCCCAGCCTTGTGTGCGGATACTGTATCCACTGGGGCTTTCTGTGCCATACATGCTGCCGTTGGCCGTGGGTGGCGCCGCCCAGCCGCGGCACCCGTCGCCCGTTCGCAGGCTCCCTGGATTTCCTCTGCTACCTTCGCGCGGGTGGCGACCTCGGCGCTGCCCCTCTAACCGAATATGAGCGCGCAGTGCAGGCTGTCTACGAGCACCACTGGACCGCCGACGAGTTTCTCCTCAGCGCAGCGGCGGCCACTACATCACTTCCAGCACTGCTCCCCACACTCCTTTCTGCGGTCACCGTCCTGTCCAGGTCTGGGTTTGCACCCTGTCCGTCGCCTACTACTCCGCTTCTGGCTTTCTACATTCCTGGGGCCGAGAGATTCAGGATCATTAGCAAGTGTCCCGATTCTCTCAGCCAATGGTCCATGCTTGGCCACTAGAGCTGCCGCACAATCTCGGCGTCTGCCCGAACTGCGACCACCAACGGCCCTCCATCCAAGGGTGCATCTTTCCTCTCCCAGGAGGGCCATGCGCGCCGCCGCCGGCTCAGACAGACGACAGGCAGCCCACACCACCCGCGCTCTGGCCGCACGCCCGCCTCTTTTGCCCTTGCGGGACGGAGATCCTCGTTACAGACCTTGCCCAGCTGCGTACTTGAGGTGGACCTGGCCCTCTGCGACGGGGTGCGTCTTCGCGCTGGGCAAATCGTGTGGCCACCTCTCACGTCCTGCGATCCGCTGTCTTGCCTATGGGACGCTGCTGCAGCTGCAGGCCTGCCCGCCTCCTGCGCCGAGCGCATCGGGGCGGCAGCCTGGGCAACCCCGCCAGCCTTCCGCAGCCACCCCGCCCTTTGGGCCCAAAGCTCCCCCGCGCGGCCGGCCGCCGTCGGACGTGCGCGGCTCCGGCGCCCCCCCCTGTCCCGGCCGCCGCCGAGCAGCCCGAGCGCGGGGGCTCCGCCGACAGCGGGAACACCCTCCTGGACCCGGTCGCTGCACCCGGGCACCGGCGGGAAGGTTCCGTGGCCATGCCAGCGGCGCCCTTGGCGGACTGCACGCGGCCCGGAGCAGTAGGGCGACCCTGCCTGATCCAGGGCACCCTCGTGTCCTGTGTCCTGCGACCCGTGCCTCCTGCACTTCTGTGGCAGCGTGGCCCTCGGAAGGGTCTTGTGTCCTCTGCAAGCAAGTCCCACTGTATACACGGTCGACGGGTGAACGAGGAGAAGGAGGAGGAGGAGGAGGAGGAGGAGGAGGAGGAGGAGGAGGAGGAGGAGGAGGAGGAGAGGAGGAGGAGGAGAGGAGGAGGAGGAGGATGAGAGGAGGAGGAGGAGGAGGAGGAGGGGAGGAGGAGGAGGAGGAGGAGGAGGAGGAGGAGGAGGAGGAGGAGGAGGAGGAGGAGGAGGAGGAGGAGGAGGAGGAGGAGGAGGAGGAGAGGAGGAGGAGGACCTGAAGGAGGAAAAATGTCAAGTTTGTTCCACACCGACGACCACGGCTTCGGACCCGACGGCGCGTGCAGCGACTGCGACGCAGACCGCCCGCCTGCCGTCCTCCCGCTCCGCTCGGCCCGCACGCCGAGGGCCCCCGCGTGGAGGCCCCGCGGTCTTCCAGGCCGAGGGCGCCTGCAACGGGGCGCCTGCAGCGTGGCGCCGCCACGCCGCGCCGGGAGTGGTCTTTGGCTTCGAGCCGGGCTTGTCCCTCTACGGGAGGAATATTCCAAAGTAGTCAAAAAATAGTCTGGGGGGCATATTTTTGGGGCACGTTTGGCTATTTTTGGGTATTTTATGCGTATTTTTCATTTTTCGTCCAAGATCGGCCTGTGGGGGGACAGGCCCGACCTAACTTTGGCTCTTCCCCTCACCGCCGCCAGGCTGCCTCGGGAGCGGAGCTGCCCGCCCCTGGCGCCAGCACCTCCCCCCGATCTGCCCACTCGCTGCTGGCCAGTGGCCGCCGCGGTGGCTCCCTGGAGTGGCCCTCGTTGAGATCACGCGCCCTCCCCTTTCGGGGGTGGACAGAACCCCCAACAGTGACACGTCGATTAGTGAATTGTCCGTTTTCGGTTCTCGAGAGGGCGCCGTGGCCGTTATTTTCCAGGCTTGCGCCCGCCAGGTTTGGGCCCGAGGTCGTTTTCACTAAGCCACGTTTTACTAAAGGGAGGTCTGTCCATCCCCGACTCTTGCTGCCTCGAGCGGCGACTCTGCCTTGACCTTGGCGCCCAGGGCTCCCCTCTGCGCGCTGCCGCCTCGCCCGGGCCCCGGTGCCTCCCCGGCAGCCGCCGGCTTCCACGGATGGCCGCCGCGCGCGCGGCGAGCTCTGCTCGCTCCCCCCTGCCGTTCTGCCGCTGCCGCTCCCCGGCTCCAGAAGCCGCCGCGCGGGATCCCCAGAGCGACCCTCCGGGTCGATCCCGCGCTCCTCTCTTGCGGCCTCGCTCGGCGGTCTTGCCCTGAGCTTGGCGCCCAGGACCCCCCTCCCGGACGGCAGGCACAAATATATATATATATATATATATATATATATATATATATAGAGAGAGAAACAACAACATAGAAGAACACATACATGGAAAAGAAGAACAAAGAACACACGTAAGAACAACACAATCAAGACAACAGAAAAAACAAAGCCCTTCCAGACGGCCGGCTGCACCTGGCGGTTTGCCCTCCGTGCCGCCCCTCCTCTTTGCGGCTCGCGTCGCGCCGCGGCTCCCGGCTCCCGCTCCACGTGCCTGCAGCCTCTGGGCGGACCGCGCGCCACGCCATGCTGGCCTGCTCGGCGGTCTTGCCCTGAGCTTGGCGCCCTGGGCCCCTGGCCCCTCCGAGGTCCTCCCTCCCACCCTGGGCCGCGGTCACCTGACCCAGCGGGGGGGAGGGACGAGAGAGGGCGAGAGGGATGTGGGAGAGCGACGAGAGATGGCGAGAGGAATGATGCGGGACGGTGGGATCGACCAAGACTGCCACCTGCTTCAGGTCTCAGTAGGTGGAGGATGGATGAAAAAGCGGGGCTCGGGAGAGACAGAGAGACAGACAGAGGGACACGCCATGTGCTTACACATGTGCACATACACATCATATATCAATCAATACATGTTGATCGACACTTCTACAGTTTAGAGAGAATGATATAGGTATGGAGAGAGAAATAGAGAAACATACACACATAGAGAGAGATAGAGAGTGAGAGAGAGAGAGAGGCATCTATACAAGGAGAGAGAAAGAGAAAATAAAGAAAGAGAGAGAGAGATAAAGACAACGACAGAGAGAGAGAGAGAGAGAGAGAGAGAGAGAGAGAGAGAGAAAGAGAGAGAGAGAGTGAGAGAGACAAAGATAATGAGAGAGAGCGAGAGAAAGAGAGAGAGAGGTAAAGCGAGAGAGAGAGAGAGAGAGAGAAGGAGCAGTGTGGATGATAGCAATGACAGGTGCGAGGGAGGTGGGGCGACGGCCCCTTGGGGGCTCCCCGCTCTCCTCCTCCTCCTCCTCCTGCTCCTCCTCCCTCTCCTCGTCTCATTCCGTAGCCATTTTGGCTCAAGGCCAAAATGGTTTCCATTCCACTGCCTTCGCGGGGTAGGCTCCCACCAGGAACTCGTCTTCCCGAGCTGCCACACCAAGGGGCTTGCAGCGGCCCGCGTGTTTTCCTGCTTCTCGCTCTCTCCTTGCAGGGCCCCCTTCATATCTTCCGCATTCTGCCGTGACGCGCTGGTTCCGCTCCGCTGCAGGTGACTGGCTCCGCGAGACGCGCACCATGCCCAGCTCAAGTGACGAGGACCGCAGTACGAGCCGCAGCCAGCAGCGTCGCCGCCGCGGAGGCGCAGATCGCCGCCGCGCCGACGCCGCTGCTGACACTCTCTCTCATTGCTACATCGGGCGCTGGTCGACAGCGCGCTGCCTGTCCCAGACGATCTTCCGGACGCCCATTCAGCAGGACCCCTTGGACCTCGAGCAGACTCTACGGCAAGCCGGCCCCTGGCAGCAGCAGCGCGACATCGAGCGGGACCTGGAAATGTTCCCCACCGTCGCATCGCAAGCATCGCGTGACGGCGCTCCCGTTCGACTACCTGGGCTCCCTGCCGGCTTGGACCGAGCCTTTCAAGACCTCATGCAGCAGCACGTGTCGCATGCCGCCAACACCTTCAAGCAGCAGGCCGACCTTCTCCTGGACCAGTCGCGTGAGAGCTTCCGCCAGCTGCTACAGCAACAAGTTCTTCAGACCGAACAGCGAGTGGACAGCCTCCAGGACCAGGTGGCGCACGCCAAGCGAGAGCAAGACCTCCAATCTGCTGAACAACGCAAGATGTGAACGCAGAGTGACAAGCTGCGCGACGCGCTGGCCCTCGCCGAAGCGCAGCTCCCCATCGCCGACCTCGCCAGTTTCGCCGACTCGGACCGCGCGCCAGAGGCGACCATCCTCTCCATCGGCTCCCAGAGGCTCATTGCCTCCAACGCCGTCTTCAACGATCTGCAGGAGTGGCTCGCCGACGCTGGCCTCCAGTCCGACCACGTGGAGCTCCGCGGTGACGAGCCTGCCGTGCGCTTCATCCTCCAGGTCAGGGGCGCCAAGGAGGTGGCCATCCCGCGTGCTCTCGCTCTTCACCGCGCCCTTCGAGACGCTGCGGGCAAGTGGGGGCGCTTCCACTCCGTCGGCGCGATCGGCCAGCGGCCCGACATCTACATCAACCCCGACAAGTCGCCGAAGCAGATCCGCTCCGAGATCCAGCGCAAGAAGCTGCAGCAGTTCCTTGCGCAGCGGTACTCACACCGGTAGCGACGCGCGCTCCGCGCCAAGGGCGAGATCCACTGCGACGCCGCGCCGCTGGCGCGTTTCGACGTCCAGGGCCAGGCCGACCCCACCATCCTCGAGTGGAACGAGCGGGCGCTGAAGAACCCGAGCTTCAACTGCCTCGGCCGCGGAGCCACCCTCGCCGCCTGCCAGTCCCTCTTCGCGGACGCCGAGTCGGCCGCGTGGCGTTCCTAGCCACCCCTGGGCCCCGTGGCGCGAGGCCGACGCGCCCCTCCCATCCGCCTTCGTCAGCTGGAACGCCCGCGCGTTCATGTGCTCCAGGCGTTGCCGCCGCCGGCGCAAGCAGGCTGCCCTCGCCAAGTTCATGCGCAATAAGCATGTGATGCTGCTGCAAGAGGCCCATGGCTCAGAGATGCTCTCCCGCGCCTGGCTCGACGCGCAGCCGTGCCCAAGCAAGCTCTTCTTTTCGGAATTCCCCGCCGACGCCAGCCAGCAGCAGAACGCGACGGGCGGCGTCGCCATCCTGGCGCCATGGTTCACGCCCATGCAGCTGGAACAGTTTCGTCCCGACCAGCTACCTGTGTTTGGACGCGACCCACTAGTTCCTGGACGCATGCAACAGCTCGTCATCAGCAACCCGCGCGCGAGGAAATCCTTGGCCCCCATGAGCATCCACAACCATGAGATAGAGGCGCGAGGTCGTGACAGCGTCCGCGCAGCATGGCACCTTCACCGCGAATAGGCGGCCCAGGACTACACCTGGCGCACCGTCGTCGCTATGGGGGGCTTCAGCGCGGCCAGCCGACCGCCGAACAGCTCTTGCCAGCCCCAGGCGCAGCGCTCGCGCCTTCGCCTGGACAACAACAACCGCCATCAGCTGCCGTTCTGGAAGGCCCTCTTCGACTCCATGCTCGAGGTGGAGGAAGAGCTGCCCGCGCGCTTCAACAGGGCGGACTGCGCCGTCGCCTCCATCGACCGCGTCTTTATCAGCCCCCCCCCTCGCACGCGACGCACGAGCTCTCCATGTCCGTCCGCGTCTTGCATGGCGCCGCCATCATGTCGGGCAAGCGCCTCAGCGACCGCGCCATCGTCTCCTTCTCGATTGGCACCAAGCCGAAAACGCCTCCTGCGGAACAAGCTATACCGCCAGCTGTGTTCCGCGACCCGAACTACGCCACCTACCTCCAGAAGCTCATCCACGCCGCCTCCACGCGGCGCAAGTTCATCGAGAACCGCTGGCGCTCGCACAAGCGCTTCATGACCGAGGCCGCCCGCGTGGCACGGGGCGACTGGGTCAGCATCCGCTCTGGCGACATCGCGAATCCTGGCTTCCTGGGCGGCAGGGTCATCACCATGCGCTTGATTTCGCGTGCGATCTGGCGACGAGATGTCCGACTTGCGCTGCGAGTTCACGCTTCCGCGGACCTGGGCAAGTGCTTCCTCGACATCAGCTCCGCGATCGTCAAGCTCGCGGACGACGCCCAGTTCGCGAGCCTCGCGTCCGCCCTGCACCCCGACTTCGAGGTGCGCCAGCGCTCGCTGGCGCAGCAAGCAGCAAGGCTCCCGCGGAGCCATTCCGACGCCCTTCCTCCTGAGACACTCTGGCGCCAGGGTCGGCATTTTTACAATGGGAGTTTCATCGACAAAACCAGACGGAATCTTCGGGCAATCTTCAGCAGGAGTCCCCCCCACACAATTCTTCAAACAATCTCTGAGCCAAAGTTCGGGAAAGTCTCAAACCTAACAAAAACTGCAAGACATCTCTCAGCCAAAGCTGGGGGAAGATCTCAGCCCGGAAAAAGGTCGAAATCGAAGTTCCAGGAGAAAATGAAGCAGAGAAGTGGGGAAAAACTAACAGATGCTTGATGCTTGGGTGGCCAGATTGTCCTCGTAGTTTTTAAAGTAAAGTTTCCTCGGCCACCGGGGATTGCGCGTGGAGTTTTTTGTCGCTGACTTTGGTTCAGAGATTTTTTTTGAGTTTTTAGATTTTAAGATTATCGCAGTTTTTTGCTCAGAGATTTTTGGGGAGTTTTCTAGAGTTTGAGATTTTCGCAGGTTTTTGGTTCGATATGTTTGGGAGTTTTAATTGAGTTGGAGATTTCACAGGTTTTGGCTTATAGTTCCCAACCAACCTGCGTTGTTGGGTCCTCGTTTTGAAGAGACGGTCCCCGCGTTCCTTCCTCCTTCCTCCTTCCTCCTCCTTCCTCCTCCTCCCCTTCCTCCCCCCTCCCACACCCATTCTGGCACACCCCTCACACGTTTCGTGGCCCCATAGGGAGCTCCACCGAAGGCCCCAGTGGCTGCGCCCGCATGCGGTTCCACCCCCCATTCTGGCGCACCCCCCACACGTTTCGTGGCCCCATAGGGAGCCCCACCGAAGGCCCCAGTGGCTGCGCCCGCATGCGGTTCCACCCCCCATTCTGGCACACCCCTCACACGTTTCGTGGCCCCATAGGGAGCTCCACCGAAGGCCCCAGTGGCTGCGCCCGCATGCGGTTCCACCCCCCATTCTGGCACACCCCTCACACGTTTCGTGGCCCCATAGGGAGCTCCACCGAAGGCCCCAGTGGCTGCGCCCGCATGCGGTTCCACCCCCCATTCTGGCACACCCCTCACACGTTTCGTGGCCCCATAGGGAGCTCCACCGAAGGCCCCAGTGGCTGCGCCCGCATGCGGTTCCACCCCCCATTCTGGCACACCCCTCACACGTTTCGTGGCCCCATAGGGAGCTCCACCGAAGGCCCCAGTGGCTGCGCCCGCATGCGGTTCCACCCCCCATTCTGGCACACCCCTCACACGTTTCGTGGCCCCATAGGGAGCTCCACCGAAGGCCCCAGTGGCTGCGCCCGCATGCGGTTCCACCCCCCATTCTGGCACACCCCTCACACGTTTCGTGGCCCCATAGGGAGCTCCACCGAAGGCCCCAGTGGCTGCGCCCGCATGCGGTTCCACCCCCCATTCTGGCACACCCCTCACACGTTTCGTGGCCCCATAGGGAGCTCCACCGAAGGCCCCAGTGGCTGCGCCCGCATGCGGTTCCACCCCCCATTCTGGCACACCCCTCACACGTTTCGTGGCCCCATAGGGAGCTCCACCGAAGGCCCCAGTGGCTGCGCCCGCATGCGGTTCCACCCCCCATTCTGGCACACCCCTCACACGTTTCGTGGCCCCGCTGGCCCCATAGGGAGCTCCACCGAAGGCCCCAGTGGCTGCGCCCGCATGCGGTTCCACCCCCCATTCTGGCACACCCCTCACACGTTTCGTGGCCCCATAGGGAGCTCCAGCCCGCCGAAGGGGTGGCGCGCCCGCATGCGGTTCCACCCCCCATTCTGGCACACCCCTCACACGTTTCGTGGCCCCATAGGGAGCTCCACCGAAGGCCCCAGTGGCTGCGCCCGCATGCGGTTCCACCCCCCATTCTGGCACACCCCTCACACGTTTCGTGGCCCCATAGGGAGCTCCACCGAAGGCCCCAGTGGCTGCGCCCGCATGCGGTTCCACCCCCCATTCTGGCACACCCCTCACACGTTTCGTGGCTCCATAGGGAGCTCCACCGAGCGCCCCAGTGGCTGCGCTCGCATGCGGTTCCACCCCCCATTTCGGCACACCCCTCACTCGTTTCGTGGCCCGGGGGCGCCACCGAAGAATATATCCACAATTGCGGTATCTACAACTACGTATGGTTGGGTCTTTCGTCAGGCTAATTTGTTTGAAGGTTTTTTCGAGTCTGGGTTTTTTCGGTGGACCGCCTGTAGTCGCTATTGCCGATCCTAGCTCCAGCGGGCCCTCCGGGTCTCCCAGAAGCGAGCCCTTCTTTGGGCCCCGTGGAAGCGTCGACTCGCCCTCCAAGGGATCAAGATCACAGGCGTCCAAGGCCCCGCTGCCACCGCCAGAAAGAGCGGCGCAATGGTCAACGCCCAGAGCGCCCACTGGCGCCCCGTCCTCGCCCGCGAAACGGTCGACGCCAGCGCCGTGCGCGCGTGCGTCGACGAGCGCATGCCGCACGGCAGCGCTCTGGACGTCAAGCCGCCCTCCATGTGCCAGCTGCAGGCCTTCCTGAAGCGCGCGTCTCCATCGGCTCATGGGCCGGACTGCTTGCCGTGCAGCGCCTGGGCAGCCCGCGACTATTCCTCGGACATCCTTGAGGGCATGGACAGTTATTTCTGCTCGGGCAGCTCGATCCCGCGTGGCTTGAACGTCTCGGACTTTCCTCCCCGCCGAAGGGGGCGACGACCTCTTCGGCGAGATCACCGCAAACCGACTTCCTGAATGCCAGAAGACACACGTCCGCTCTCGCTGAAGAGCACCGACATCAGAGCCATCGCAGGAACGGCCAACAGCATGATCAAACAGTACGTCGCCGAGCGCGCGCGCGCGGCCAAGCAGGTTTTCTCATGGACAGGAACGTCACTCAGCACATCGTGTACCTGGACGCGGAGATGCGCCGCGTCGGCCTCTTCGAGAACGCTGCGGAGCTCCGCCCCGTCTTCATCAGCTTCGACTGCGCGGCGGCCTTCCCGTCGCATGGCAGAACGTGGCTCTTCGGGGCGCTGCTCCGCTTCGGCCTGTCAGGCGGCTGCGTGAATCTCTTCGAGGCCAGGTGCTGCGCGCCCGCCTCCTCGGTCAAGGTTGACGGCGTGCACCGCGCCATGTTCGCGATCGAATCAGGAGTCGCCCAGGGGTGCCCAGCGAGCGGATCTGCACGGGCGATCGCGATGGGCCCGATCCTCCGCCACCTCGCGCAGGCCATTGAGACGGCGAGTCTTGGCAGCGACCCGCACTCCAACTACCTGGGTGCTGGCGCGGACAACCTGCGCATCCTGTGAGGCCCCCATCGGCCTCCTGAGCAGAGCTACTCAGGCCTTTGACGCCGCAGCTCGCCTCGCTTTGCTGTCATTGAAGCCGCGCGAGTGTGTTGTAGTCCCTCTCTGGGCGCTTCTGTCTCCTGCCGCCATAGCCCAAACCCAGGCCCTGCTTTCCGAGTTTTCGCCGTCGCGGCGCGGGCTTTCGATCGCGGGGCGTGCCAACTAGCTCGGGGCCTTCCTCGGACCTGCGGCCTCCTTGGCCGAGTAGTGGTACGCTCCTTGGCAGAAATGGCGGCAGCGCTCGCATGGCCCCCCCGCTCGTGCAGTCTGGCAGCGACGGCACAGTCCAATTATAAAACACTCTTGTGCCCTCTACTTTAAGCTATGTGGCCCATTTCTTTCCTGTGCCTGCTTCCATCGCTCACCGCGAGCGCTATGTTTTCCACAATCTGCTCAGTCTGCCGCCTAATGCCTTTCGCAAGGTCGACCTCCTTGCGATGGCGGACCGGGCGCCGCCGCCAGTCCCGCGTTCGCTGCAGGTGATGTCGGTTGCCGCCGCTGCCCGTTCCGCGTCTCGCACTGTGTCAGGCATATGGGGGCCCAATTCCGATCGGCTCCGCGAAGCCGCTTGGGACGAAAGTGCGATTTACACCTTCCGTCGCTGGGCGGAAGGCTCGTGGTCCACGAGCTTCCGGGTGCAGCCTCATGCGACTGTGCAGTTCAATGCCCAGCTCCGTGGTGCCAAGCGTGCCGCCATTTTCGCGCCGGTGGCGTTGCGCGCTGCCCACGCAGCCGCGCTGGAGGAGAAGGAGGCTGCCTGCTCCGCGGAGGCCCCGCGCCGTCCTCACTTCCAGAGCGCGTTTGCAGCTTTGCTTCGCCAGTCTGCATTTGCCTCGCCGTTTCCTGTCACCCTCGCGAAACGCATCATTTCGTGGGGATCCATATCGATCCAGATCGCCTCGCAGAGCGCTGGGCGTCGCTCTCCGTTGAGATCCGTGCCGTCCGACCGAGTTCGCGTTGGGCGATCTTCAAAACACTGGCCGCAGGATGGGCGACCTCCGCTCGCATGCACGTGCTTGAGCCGCGCAGTTGTCTGTTCGGCTGCCCTGACTCGCCAGACTCATTCCCCCACTGCCTCTCCTGTCCTCGCCTCTGGAGCCTTCTCTGGTCCCCTGACCCCCCTCCGCTCCTCAATGCTTTAAGGTGCTGGGGCTTGGGCCCCGCTGCTGCGTATCCGCCTGCGCCGAGCGAGTTGTCTTTGTGCGAGACCATTCGCTGTGCCACGCAGACCTTCTACATTTTATAATAAACTGCGGACGGCATCGTCCCGCGCGGCGTGCGCTGTCGCTGCGACGCTGTCTGCCGCCCGTGCCCTGGTCACGCGCTAATTCGATAGTGGGTTGGGAAGGGGATGGACTGGAGGGCAGAGCAAGAGTTCTGAGGAGAAAACGCGTCTCGATAGAAACCGTCGTTTTCGTGGAGTTCAGGACGCAACTCTAGCTGTTTGCCCCCTGTTTTCGCTCGTCGCCTGTGCCTGTGCTCGGTGGCGCGCGTCGGAACTGACCCGCGTCCCCCAGGGTACCCGCGCCCCTCCTCGTCGCATTATTTTTTTCGTTCTTTTCCACGTGCACATTCTTCTTTCCCCTCGGGGCGGGGGTGGGGGAGGGAAGGAGGAATATGCGGAGCAGGGGAGGGGGGGAATCTGATTGGAGGGGGGGGGAGGGGGTTTCGGGAGGGCTTGGGAGAGGGACTGGGAGAGGGGAGGGGAAAGATGAATGGGGGAAGGGGGCGGGGAAGGGAAGAGGCGGGGAACGAGGAGGAAGACGGGAGGGGCGGGAGGGAGGAAGCGGATGGGGGAGGGGCCCGTGGAGGAGGTCGCGGCCGAGATCTCGGACTTCCTGATGCCGATGCTGACCTGGGAGCCCAGAGCGAGGCGCACGGCGAGCGAAGCGCTGAAGCACCCCTGGGTGCAGCCCGTGCCAGGCCCGGGGAGGGGGGGAGGCCGCCGGACGGGTCGGACGAGAGGCTGTGGGGGGGCCGCGGGGGACAGGCGAGGCACTGCCCCGTCGCATCGAGGTTCGCAGGCGGGCGTGGGCAGAAAACTGTGCGCTCAAGCGGGCGAAGGGGAATTGTCGGGCTGACTGCTGACGGATGGGTTGAGACATGTGCGACGTGCAGCCGGTTTCAGCCACGCCGCAGAGCGCGCTGCTCCTCGATGCGCGGGCGACTGCAGCGCCAGGGGAGGCGCCGGCGCTGGGAAGGCCAGCTGCTGGAGCCTTCTCAGGGGCAGCCATAAGGGGGGATAGGCATAAAGGGGGATGCATCGACCACCGATCGTCCACTGATCTCCGATAGGGGCCCAATAGCCCCAACTTGCCCAGGAACGTTCGGATTCCTTGTCGGGGGCCGATAACCGATTCATCGGCTGTGTATCGCCGATTCAAGGTCGATCCGGCCCCCCCCCTTTGCCAGTCCCCCCTCTCGTTGCCCCTCAGATTCGCTGACCCCGTTTTTTACTACCCCCTCTTCTTGTGCTCGGCAGCGAATCGCACAGCACCCTCGCGGCAGCAGCAGGCAGAGTAGATGAGCAAGCGCGTGATGGGGAGAACCCGCCCGCGCACCCACAGGGGCCTAGAGTAAGTGGGAGGTCCTCCTTCTTCTCCTTCTGCTCCTGCTCCTGCTCCTGCTCCTGCTCTTGCTCCTCCTCCTGCTCTTGCTCCTCCCCCTCCCCCTCGTCCTGTTCCTGCTGCTCCTCCTCCTCTTTCTCCTCCTCCTCCTCCTTTTCCATTCCTTGTCCTTATAAATGATGACCCCGACCCTGAAGCTTAAACATTGCCCACGCCCACGCCCACGCCCACGCCCACGCCCACGCCCACGCCCACGCCCACGCCACGCACGCCCGCCCGCCCGCCCACGCACGCACTCACGCACGCACGCACGCATCCCCACCTCCCCCCGATCCTTGTTCCTTATTAGAATATACCCCCACCTACGTCGTATTCCGGCCGATAGCGACCCAATCCGGGACCTCCCATCCGGACTGTAAAAAATCAATACAAAGTGGCCGTTTTTCTTCTCAACATCGTCTTTCTTGTCGTCGACGATGCGAAAAGCGTGGCAGGAATGGGACGCGGCGCACATCGCACGCGGCAGTCAATTTGGGCCCGCCCATCCTGACTGTCAAAAATCCATACGAAGTCTTCGTTTTTTCATCTCAGCATGGCCTGCCTTGTCGCCGACGGTGCGAAATATGTGGCAGCAGTGGGACGCGGCGCACATATGGGACGCGGCGCACATCGCGCGCGCGGCCGTCAATCTGGGCCCGCCCATACGGACTGTACAGAAATCAATACAAAGTCTCCGTCTTTTCCTCTCAGATGGCCTCCCTTGTCGCCGACGGTGCGAAATGTGTGGCAGGAATGGGGCGCGGCGCGCATCGCGCGCGGACGTCCATGCGGGCTGCGGGCCCTCCCATCCGGACTGTAAAAAACAAGACAGAGTACCACTACCACTATCACTACCACTACCACTATTAGTACTACTACTACAACTGCTACAACTGCTACAACAACAACAACTACTACTACTACTACCACTACCACCACCACCTTTACTACTACTACTACTACTACTACTACTACTACTACTACTACTACTACTACTACTACTACTACTACTACTACTGCTACGACTACTACTACTACTACTACTACTACTACTACTACTACTACTACTACTACTACTACTACTCGACGACTACTACTACTACTACTACTACTACTACTACTACTACTACTACGACTAGTACTACTACTACTACTACTACTAGTACTACTACTACTACTACTACTACTATTACTACTACTACTACTACTACTACTACTACTACTACTACTACTACTACTATTACTACTACTACGACTACGACTACGACTACTACGACTACTACTACGACGGCTACTACTACTACTACTACTACTACTACTACTACTACTACTACTACTACTACTACTACTACTACTACTACTACTACTACTACTACTACCACTGCGCGCCAGCACCCGGTTGCGCCAGCATTGTTTTTTATGTTGTGGGAGGGCGGAACGTGTCCATTGTTCTTTTCAACGTGGCCAGTCTTGTCGTCGACGATGCGAAATGCGTGGCGGGAATGGGACGCGGCGCACATCCCGCGCGGACGTCAATGTGGTGTCCTGGGGTATCCCCCACTCGCACTGAAATGCCAGCGCAGCCCCCAGTTGTGCCACCATTGTTTCTTATGTTGTGGGAGGGCGGGTGGGAATGGCCATGCCATGCTTGATTCGCTCGAGCTAGCTAGCTTGACCCCCACCCTCACCCCCACCCCCACCCACACCCACACCCGCACCCACACCCGCACCCACACCCACACCCGCACCTACACCCCCACCCACACCCACACCCACACCCACACCCGCACCCACACCCACACCCGCACCCACACCCACACCCACACCAACACCCACACACACACCCACACCCACACCCAGTCTCGGGAGCGCGAGCGCAGTATTTTTTGCGATGCTCTATGGCCTAGTGGATGCGAGCATTTGATAGTTGACGACGGATTACGGCCTCGGGGGCGCGAGCATGGCGTAATTTACGAGGGATGATGGTTTCGTCATGTCCCAGGACCCCCAGAAATCTTGAGACTCCCCCAGGTGGTTGTAACAAGGTCCCTTTTCTGCCCCCCCCCCCCTCGCGCGGCTTTCAACATGGTGGCCCCACAAGGGGACCAGCTGACATTCGTTATATTTCGTATTAAACATGAATGTATACATTTCCACTCTATATATATACACATATCATCTATTTTATGTACATATATATATATATATTGTACGTAGCACCCCGCATATGCGGATAAGACTGAGGGGGCGGTGGGGTCGTCGGCAGCTTGCGAGACTCTGGAGAGGCCCGCCGCAGGCGCCGAAGTGTCACACATTATACAAGGAGCCCGCCGCATGCGCCGATTTTTTCGTCCAATCAATGTGGGTAGGTCGCGGGTGGGTCGCGAGCGGATGGGTCGCGGGTCGTGGGTGGGTCGCGGGGTGGGTCGCGGGGTGGGTCGCGGGTTGGGTCACGGGTGGGTCGCGGGGTGGGTCGCGGGGTGGGTCGCGGGGTGGGTCGCGGGGTGGGTCGCGGGGTGGGTCGCAGGGTGGGTCGCGGGTGGGTCGCGGGTGGGACGACAACACCAACAATCACCAAAAACAACAATAACAACAACAAAAACAACGACAATACCAACAACAACAACGCAACTTCACCACGGATCCCCACTTCAGCCACGCACCCAAGGACAATGAATGTCCGTTCGCCCCCCCCCGTACCCTGATCTATTATAATATATGTGATAAGATATGTTAGTCCAATGTTGTATATTTTACAATGTCAGAACATCTTATACAACACTATATCATGGTGTACATTAGCATGTTATAATAATACATGGTGTCACACCATGTAATGTATTAGCTTATGCTTAGTACCTTATACTATGACCTAATCTACGGTTGTATAAGACAGTAAATCATAACATAAGGTTGCATACCGTAAACTAATATGTATACTCATAGTGTACTATAATATTTCATACAATGGTATAAGGTAATATAATATACCGTGATCTAATATACCACAATAGAGTACACTGCAGTGTACTATGATATAACATAAAGCAATCTGTTATCCTACGCTATATTGTAATCTATTATCTCATAATCTAATCTACTATGAACTAGTATATATGTATTCTGGTATAATCTAATTTGTAGAGGCCAAGTGGTCCCAAGAGGCCTCACAGCAATCCCCCAGCGGCCTCCAAGCTGCCTCCCCAGAGTTCCCTGCACGCCTCCTAGGCCCCCCCCCCGATTTCTGCGCACTGCACGACAGGATGTCCCACTTGGAAAACGAGGGGAATCCAGTGATTTTCTCTTTGTTCAAATTCATCATTGCAGCGTTTTTTGCGGACATCCTGTTGAACTCTCTGACGCTGTCTTGGTGCTCTCTTGGGTCGTCTTCGTGCCCTTTTGGCTGCCCCTGAAACCACAGTAAAAATCTAGATCCCATGAGTTTGCTTGTCCAGCCTAGCAAGAACGTCAGAGCGCGCGCGCGCGCCAAGAAAGAGACAAAAGAGGGGCCCCAACACATTTCGGGCGCTTTGCCCCAAGGCGGCCCCCAAGTTCTCCCAGAGATTCTCGAGGCGCCCTCCATGTGTCTGCGGAGACTCCTGGGAGGTTCCCAGGAGGCACCAAGAGCTTCCCAAGAGGTTCCGAAAGACTTCCAGGACGCCGCCAAAAAGGCCCCGAGGGCCATCGCAACAGACCATGGTCTGTCTCCCGGAGATTTTAGTCCCACAACCCAAGCATTTGTTTTAAAGGAATGCTGAGAATTCTTTTTTTTTCCGAAGTCAGCCCGCCCCCTCCGCGCGCTACTCCTGCACAACAGGCAGCGATTATGGCCCCCGTCACCGGCCAAGAAAGACCCGAGGAAGCCTTCGAGGGCTCCGGATCTCGGAAAACCACAGGAGCGTCCCGCACCTCCGGAACATCTAGGGGCAACTCCTGGCACCGCGCCCCCGGGCCTCCCAGGAAGACTTCGCAACGCCCCACGACGGCCCAAAACGCCCCCACTGAGCCCCCCAAACGCAAAAAAAACAGCCCAAGATGCTGTCAAGCAGCCCATGAAAGCCTTCCGACGGCTTTCCAGGCTCCCAGGATCACCGAAGAGTTAACCAGAAGGCCTTCAAGAGGCCCCAAGAGACTTCCGAGAGGCGTCCCCAGCTTATCATTGCGTTTTTGGCCTTCTCGCGTTTTCGAGCTTCCAACGCTCCAGGACAGCCGAAGAGGCCGGCGGAAGAACCCCCCCGAGAGAGCCCAAGACGGTCCCAGAGATCCTCAAGACTGCCCAAGAGGCGCCCAAGACGGACTAAGAGCGCCTCAAGACCGCTCAAAGGAGGCCCGAGGGCGGGAGCAGGAGGCCCCAAGAGGCCCCCGAGAAGCCTCCAGGACCCCCCACAGGCCCCCATCAAGCCCCAGATGCCTGAGAGTCCACCAAAAAAAGCTCTTGGAGGGTCCGAGAACAACCTAGGAGAGCTCCGAGGGCCGCCCCGAGAGAACCTGAGGAGGGTTAGCTCTTTGATATGCGTTTGTTCTTGTTCGAAGTTTTTGGCTTTCAACATCAACCTGCGTTTTGGCGAGGTCTGTTTCTTCCATGGCCGAGATGTCGAGCGGCGAGGCTGCTCGCTTCGACGCGCGCTCGCTGAAAGAGACACGCATCGACCGCGCGTTCTGCAGCTTGCCCGCCCACACGTACAAGGAGGAACCCGCGGTTTGCAGCGTTCACAGGTTGAACGACCACGCGATCTTTGATGTCTCCATTGCCTCGGCCAAGCGCCTCGATGACGACGTCCAGCCGATCCCGCCCTTCCTGTTCCAGCCTCCGAGGTGCAAGCAGAATGTGTCGCTCGTGCTCGAGACGTCCAGCCCGTGCGCCACGACTGAGGTGAAGCGCTGGAGGGGCCACGGGCAAATCATGATCGAGGCCGCCAAGCTCACGCGAGACTAGCTCACGTCCCTCCCTGGCGCTGCAAACAACCAGCCGGTGTCGGAGGCCCAGCTCTTGACGCGCAGGTCGGTCTCGCGGGCGATCTGGAGGCAGGGCCGAGCTCTAGCGCGTGCCCTGATCGCGCCACGGACATGGGGCGAGCCGCCCTTCGCGCGGAGAATGGAGTCATCTCGCTGCAAGACGAGAGCCTGTGCGGAGGCCTCGCGGCGGGCGCGCTTCAAGCACCTTCGCCTTCGTCTAGCTCGTGCTCAGGCTAGTGCCCTACCTGCGCTGCGAAGGGCTCTGGAGGTGGCTCGGCATCAAACGCAGGCGAGGCTCCTGCAGAAGCGTGGTCGTGCCTGGGCACCGTTCGTTCGGATGTCCATCCCCGCTGGCATCCGCGCGTGCTCGAGCGGCGGGGTCGTCGCCGAGCCGCTGGCGCAAGTTGCCGCGCTGCATCGGCACTGGCTTCTTCGCCCGTGGGCGCGTCGACGAGATTGAGCTGGAGATCTTCGCCGAGCAGTGCGCCCCTCCACCAGCGCCTCCATGCCGGCTCTCAGCGGCCGATCCGCGACTGCGATGCGTCGCACTGCCCCTCGTGCTCGCGCGACGGCCCCCGGCCCTGGTCGGCCTCCTTACCCGGCGCGGCTCGTCGCGGAGGGCGCGCTGGAGGCCTCGGAGGAGGTCGCGTGGGACTTCTTCTCGTCGGGGCTCTCGCCGCCGACTTTCAACGATTCGCTCTTCCCCTTCATTGCGATAGGCGGGGGGGGCTCTGACATGTATTGCCGCACTCGTGAGCCTGGCAATCTACCCATCTCGCGCAAGATCGCCGACTCGAAGCTGTTCGCGGGCGCCCTCGGTCTCCAGCTTCGTCGCCAGGTCGAGGCTCGCGTGCATCCCGCCCAGCAGGGCTTCATCAGGGGCCGCAACTTTTGCTGCAGCGTTGTTCTCATGGGCACGCTGGGGCGAATGGCTGGCTGGTCCGAGTTCGCATCTCAGCAGCTGCCGTCGCTCCTTCTGTTCGACATAGCTGCTGCCTTCCCCTTGCTGGAGAGACAGCGGCTCTTCAGGGCCCTCGATCAGTTCCAGCTCGAGCGTGGATTCATCATGGCCATCGAGGCTCTCTACGACCAGACCATGGCTGCACCGTCGTGCAGGGCATGGCGCACTTCATCTGCCCCCCTGCTTCAGGGGTCGCCCAAGGTTGGCCCGCTTTCGGGCACCGTCTGGGCCGTCGCCGTGGACGTCGTCACGCGTGCCATCCACGAGGTGATGCCCGCGCCCGCAGAGGGTACGGCCGCGGCTTGCGCGGGCGATCTCGCCGTCCACGTGGCGAAGCTCACGACGATCGCCCCCCGTGCGCAGGTCTTCTGCCGGGCTGCCCCCCTGGGCAACCCGCGCACGAACCTCGAGAGCTGTACCCTCGCCCCGCCGCGGGCGGAGCTGGCCCCCCAGATGTCCAGGCCCTGGTCGCTGCCTTCCTCGAGGGCAGCCTGCCTGGGTGGCTCGGATTCAGACTGGCGGCGGAGGGCCTGTACCTGGGCGCCCGCGTTGGGTTTGCGGCGGACTGCGATCTCCAATGGGCGGCTGCGGGCTCCAGGTGGTGGCGGAGTGCCGTGGCCAAGCGGTGCCTCCGCCTCGCCTGTGGACGCGAGCGCCAGGCTCCTCCTCCTCCTCCTCCTCCTCGTCTTCTTCCTCCTCCTCCTCCTCCTCCTCCTCCTCCTCCTACTCCTCCTCCTCCTTCCTCCTCCTCCTCCTCCTCCTCCTCCTCCTGCTCCTGCTCCTCTCCCTCCTCCTCCTCCCTTCCCTCCCCCCCCTCTTCTCCCTCCTCCTCCTCCTCCTCCTCCTCCTCCTCCTCCTCCTCCTGGCGCAGTCTTTCGACCTGCCGCGGATCCCGCGGCGCAGGGAGATCCACGCTGCCAGCGAGGTCCCTCGCATGCCTGCCAGCGCATTCCGCTCGAAGGACGTCCGCGGGCTCCGCGCGTGGATGCCTGGTGCGGCCCCGCGGTCCATGCTGCTCTGCGCGCTGGGTTCCTCCTCCTCCTCCTCCTCCCTCCTCCTCCCTCCTCCTCCTCCTCCTCTCCTCCTCCTCCTCCTCCTCCTCCTCCTCCTCCTCCTCCTCCTCCCCCTCCTCCTCCTCCTCCTCCTCCTCCTCCTCCTCCTCCTCCTCCGTTTTATCGTTCACCGTCGCGCAGTGGCCCTCGCTCAGCCGCCTGTTCGATGACCTGGCCCAGGAGTCCGGCGGCTTCGTCGGCTGCTCCGTGGGTCGCTGGTTTCCGTCGTTCTGGAGGGAGCCGGCTGCTATCGTCCAGAGGTTCGCGGGCCATCGCCCGCGGGTCTTCGCCGCTGGTGCCTGAGCGTCGCCATCGTGGCCTCGTTCGCGCAGTGCCGTGCGAGATGTTGCCTCCCAGGGTCGCGTCGCCAAGCCGCAGCGCATCTTCGTTCGGTTGCCTGACGGCGCACTGGATGCAGACCGACTTCGAGCTCGCTGAAGAGGAGGCTGGTCGCTTGGTTCGGAGCCGAGAGCGTGCCGCCCAATCTGAAGATGCGGTGGGCCCAGCTCAGGGAGCACCTGACGTCCGTCGCGCTATCCTGGCGCTGGGCCACGCTCCGTGACCTTGCAGGGGGCCGGCACACGAGCTCGCGGATGCACGTGGCGCCCGAGGTGGATCGGTGCCGGTTCCGATGCGAGCTCGCCCCAGATGCCGTCGCCCACTGCCTGCAGCGCCCGAGGCTCACCCACTTCGTCTGCCTGCCGAGGACCTTGCGCCCGGGCGAGTGCGGCGGACCGTCTTGGACCGGCCGCAACCTGTGATGAGCACGGGGATCCTACGCTGTCGATGACCATCCAGCGCTTGGTGCTCAGCTACTACATGTACTCCAGATTTCGTAATAAAGGGAGGGGGGTCTCATTTCGGGGGGGGTCTCTTCCAGGCTATCTTGGAGGGCCTGGGGGGGGTCTGGGGACGATGTTTTGGAGGGCTCTCCCACGGGGGAGGTCTGAGGTGGCCTGTCTTGGAGGGTCCAGACCCCCTCCCTTTTATTACGAGACCTGGAGTACCTGGAGGTGAAGCACCTGCCCGGAAATTGCTGCAAGTACGACGTCCACGTGCAAGCGCGCTCCGCCGCTTTCGGCAGGCTCCACGAGCACCCCACCCAGCCTCGAGCAGAGGAGCCCCGCGGCCGGACCGCGGGCGCGGAAGGGTACCCGCGCTCCTCCGCCCTGCCGACGCTCCTCCTCCTCCTCCTCCTCCTCCTCCTCCTCCTCCTCCTCCTCCTCCCCCTCCTCCTCCTCCTCCTCCTCCTCCTCCTCCTCCTCTGTTCCCTCCTCTTTCGTTTCCCCTCCTCCTCCCCTCCCTCCCTCTTCCTCATCCCTCTTCTTCCTCCTCTTCCTCTTCCCTCTCCCCTCCTCCTCCTCATCCCCTTTCTTCCTCGCTTCTTCTGGCCAGGCGACGCCCCGGACGGTGCCGCGCCGGCGACGCTGCCCCCTAGAGGCGCGGGCTGCCGTGGTCGTCGTGGTCGTGGTCGTGGTCGTGGTCGTGGTGGCGGTGGTGGTCGTTTTCGCCGTCGTCGTCGTCGTGATTTGCCCTCGCCCCCTCTTCCTCCTCCTCTTCCTCTCCCCCTTCTCTTCCTCCTCCTCCTCCTCCTCCTCTTCCTTTGCCTCTGCCTCTTACTCCTCCTCCTCCTTCTCCTCCTCCTCCATTCCTTTGCCTCATGAGCAACTCCTCCCTGTCGCAACCCGAGGCCAATCGGAAGGGCGGGCCGGGCGTTTCGCCTGAGATTTCCTTACCATTTTTTAGCTTCAAAACTGGGAAGAGCTTCGCACATGGAAAGCGGGTCGTTTCGAAAAGGTGGCTCTCGTTTTAGCGCCGCGCATATTCGTTTCACATAACTGCAAGAACTCAATGAATTGAGGGCGGGCCGCGTATCAAAATGTGGCCCTCGCCTCAGCGCCGCGCGCATTCGTCTCAAAAAAATACAACATACTGCTGGATCGGAGCGGTGAAGGGTTGTGAGGGCGCAGCCGTTGCGTGGATTCGCGGTGTTGAAGCCCCAAAAATAGTGTTTTGGCACGGTTCCGGATCGTCAAGACGCAGTAGTCAGGTTGACCCGTGGCGTGGAAGTCCCGGGAATGGTGTTTTGGCACGCTTTGGGGTGTTCACACGGTTGTCTCCCAACAGGGCATTCTTTTGGGGCCTGTGAAAAAGGAGCTTGGGGGGAAGGTGTATTCCAACGTCAACGTCGTTGGTGAGTGTTGGGTTTCCGCTGGTCCTTCTCTTCTTCCTCCTCCTCCTCCTCTCATCCTCCTCTTTATCCTCTCTCCTCTCTCCTCTTCCCTTCTCTGCCTCTCGCCCTCCACTGTATTGCTTGTGCGCAGCTTCTCCTCTGTCTCGCCCCGAAACCGGTCGAGATGGCGGGCCAGGCGTTTCGCTTGAGACTTCCTCGCCATTTGCGACCCTGCAGCTCTGCGCCGCGCGCATTCGCGCCCAGCGCCGCGCGCATTCGTTTTCAACATATGTTAGAGTTTCGCGGATTCAGGGCGGTTCCTTTTCAAAGTGTGGCTCTCGCTTTGGCGCCGTGCACACTCTTTTTATAACATTGCAAGAATTTTGCGGATTGAGGACAGGTCGTTTTCAAATTTTGGTTCTCGCCTCAGCGCCGCACGCATTCGCTTAAAACCAATGCACTAGCTTCTTGGATTGAGGGGGGCCGTCTTCAAAATGTGTCTCTCGCCTGAGCGCAGCGCGCATTCGTTAAACAAATGCACGAATCACACGGATTCCCATGGTCAACGTGCAAGGATTCAGGAATGTGAGGACGCAACAGTTGCGTGGATTCGCGGTGTTGAAGTCCCAAGAATTGTGTTGTGGCACGGTTCTGGGTCGTCAAAACGTAGCAGTCAGGTTGACCCGTGGCGTGGAAGTCCCGAGCATGGTGTTTTGGCACGCTTCGGGGTGTTCACACGGTTGTCTCCCAACAGGGCATTGTCTTCAGGGGCAATGAGCCCTTGTAGGGGCCTGTGAAGAGAGAGTTCGGAGTCCAGAGGGAGGTTATCTTTCAACATCGTTAATGAGTGTTGGGTTTCCGCTGGTCCTCGTTCTCCTCTTCCTCCTCTTCCTCTTCCTTCTCCTCCTCAGCCCGACGATGATTGTAACATTTGTTTTCCTGTGGTTTTGGCGATGATGCTGGCGACGGCCGCGGTGATGTTTGGTTCAAAATGGATGCTCGTCAGGGGGCATTGCAGGCTGGCCTACGCGCCAAGCGCTGCATGCTTTCAAGAAGTTCAAAATTGCCGCGCAACTCCGTCGGAATTCGGCGGCTACTTGGGGGACCGTGGTGGCTCCAAAGGACGGTCCTCGGCGAGAAGCTTCGCTGGCGACAGCTTCAAAGATGGATGGCGGGTGATATTCAAAATGTTGCTCTCGCCTCAGCGCCACGCGCATTCTTTGAACAAGAGTTGTAGAGGGTTGCACGGATTGAGGGCGGGCCGTTTTCAAGATGTGGTTCTCGCCCAGCGCCGCGCGCATTCGTTTTCAATATTTGTCAGAGCTTCGCGGGTTCAGGGCGGTTCCTTTTCAAAGTGTGGCTCTCGCTTTAGCGCCGTGCGCATTCTTTTGATAACATTGCAATAATTTTGCGGATTGAATGCAGGTCGTTTTCAAATTGTGGTTTTCGCTTCAGCACCGCACGCATTCGTTTCAAACTAATGCAACGGCTTCACGGATTGAGGGGAGCCGTCTTCAAAATGGGTCTTTCGCTTGAACGCCGCGCGCATTCGTTAAACAAATACACGAATTACACGGATTCCCATGGCCAACGTGCAAGGATTCAGGAATGTGAGGACGCAGCCGTTGCGTGGATCCGCGAGGTTGAAGTCCCGAAAATTGCGTTCTGGCACGATTCCGGATCGTCAAGACGCAGCAGTGAGGTTGACCTGTGGCGTGGAAGTCCCGAGAATGGTGTTTTGGTACGCTTCGGGGTGTTCACACGGTTGGGCAATGAGCCCTTGTAGGGGCTTGTGAAAAAGAAAAAAGAGCTTGGTTGGAAGGTATATTTCAACATCAACGTCGTTGGTGAGTGCTGGGCTTCCGCTGGTCGTTTTCCTCCTCTTCCTCTTCTTCCTCCTCCTCTTCCTCTTTCCTCCTTTTTATCCCGTCTCCTCTCTCCTCTTCCCTCCGCTGCCTCTCACCCTCCACTTTTTGCTTGTGCGCAGCTTCTCCTCTTTCGCGCCCCGAAACCGGTCGAGATGGCGGGCCAGGCGTTTCGCTTGAGACTCCCTCGCCATTTGCGACCCTGAAGCTCCGCTGGCGACAGCTTCAAAGATGGAGGGTGGGTGGTATTTGAAATTTTGCTCTCGCCCTAGCGCCGCGCGCATTCTTTCAACAAGAGTTGTAAGGGTTACACGGATTGAGGGCGGGCCGTTTTTAAATTTTGGCTCTCGCCTCAGCACCGCATGCATTCGCTTAAAACCAATGCAATAGCTTCACGGATTGAGGGAAACCGTCTTCAAAGTGTGTCTCTCGCTTGAGCACCGCGCACATTCGTTAAACAAATGCACGAATCACATGGATTCCCATGGCCAACGTGCAAGGATTCAGGAATGTGAGGACGCAACAGTTGCGTGGATTCGCGGTGTTGAAGTCCCAAGAATTGCGTTCTGGCGCGATTCTGGGTCGTCAAAACGCAGCAGTCAGGTCGACCCGTGGCGTGGAAGTCCCGAGAATGGTGTTTTGGCACGCTTCGGGGTGTTCACACGGTTGTCTCCCAACAGGGCATTGTCTTCAGGGGCAATGAGCCTTTGTAGGGGCCTGTGAAGAGAGAGTTCGGAGTCCAGAGGGAGGTTATCTTTCAACATCGTTGATGAGTGTTGGGTTTCCGCTGGTCTTTTTCCTCCTCTTCCTCCTCTTCCTCCTCCTTCGACGTGGTGGATGCCGAGGCGGTGACTTTCAACGCGCCGCGGGCAGACGGCGAGACTGGGGACGCAAGCGAGACACACGGCAATTTTATGAGCAGGGACGGCGGGCAGAGCACCACGGGCAGTCTTACGGCGAAGGCCGAGGCCACTGCCTGCGACGGCTGCTCGAACGATGGCGACGGCCCCGAGCGAGGACGACGTCAGCCAGTTCACCTTCGACTTCTACGCTGAAGCCGCTGGCCAGGCGGTAGGGGGAGGAGGAACTGCGTGCCGTGGGGAGGCATTGGGCCTTCTTCCGGGCGGATGAAGCCCCCTACTGGGCGGCAGAGGGAGGAGAGACCGCGTGCCGCAAGGACGCTACGGTGTCCCCCCCCGAGGGCGGCACGACGGGACCGCAAGCCGTGACGATGGCGGATGCACACGCCATGCTGCTGGCGCTTCATTCTCGGCCCCTACCCACCTCCATTTTCTCCCTCCCTCTCAGTAGCAAGGGGCGCCTCCTCCTCCTCCTCCTCCTCCTCCTCCTCCTCCTCCTCCTCCTCCTCCTCTCAAGAACCGTTTTGGCTCGAACATGGCCCCCGAGGCACCTGCGTTCGGGCCGCTCCGAGCCTCCGCTAGGCGGTCTTGGGGTCGCGCGGCCATTGGCGATGTTTCTCCTCTGGCGGGAGCGTTGCTGATTCGGAGCGGAACGAAGCGAAGATACGTACACATCCCCTCCTCCTCCTCCTCCTCCTCCTCCTCCTCCTCCTCCTCCTCCTCCTCCTCCCTCTCCTCCTCCCTCTCCTCCTTCCACAGCCACAGCCCTGCAGGCGAGACGCCACGTAAGGACTCGTGAATGGCACAAGGGGGGCTGCCTGAGTTCGTGGCGGCCCCCCCTGTGCCATCCCTACCTGAGGCGGAGGTCTTCTGCCCTTCCGTACTGGCCGGCGGGAGCGCGGCGGACGTCGACGTGCTCTTCGGGGCGTTCCGGGCCCCTGGCGTGGACGCGCAGGAGGCGGCGGCGGCGCAGTCCGCGCACGTACAGTCGGGGCCCTGAAGAAGGAACCCTTTTCGTTGGGGAGGGGCTCGGTGTTCCTGGATTGCTTTACAGTTTGCCTTGGGTTTTCCCCAGGTTTTCCATGGGACATCGGAGTTTCACTTATGGGAAAAAAGGGGCCTCGTTCCTTATTTAGGGTTCCTTAGGTCAAGGCCCCGACTGTATCCCCCGAGGCTCCGTCGATCGTGGTCGCCCAGCAGGTGGAGCAGGCGGAAGTGAACTGCGACCCGCCTCCGCCTCCGCCTCCGCCTCCGCCTCCGCCTCCGCCTCCGCCTCCGCCGCTTCCTCCTCCGCCTCCTCCTCCTCCTCCTCCTCCTCCTCGTCGTCGTCCTCCTCCTCCTCCTCCTCCTCCTCCTCCTCCTCCTCCTCCTCTCACCCGTTCCCGACGACGGCTGCACGCGGATGCGCTGCGGCGCTCCGGAGTGTGCCGCGCGCCCGCCCGCGGGCGGGGGCCGCCGAGGCGCTGCGGGCCGCTCCGCGGCGCGCCCGCGCCGCCGTGCGGAGGCCGGGGCGGAGCAGCCAGCGCCTCCTGCCCCGCCTGCCCTGGCATCGCTCGGACGTGTGCATTTTTTCTCGGCGAGAATCGTCGAGGAGCATCCTTGATCATTGAAAAAGCCACGCACGAAGCCGAAAAAAAACGCAGGGAATGGACGTCCGAGCGATGGCGAGCTGCTGCGCCCGCCCTGGGCGTGGCGGCCGCGGAGTCGCGCGGGTGTTCGGGTCCGCGGCGGAGCCGCCGACAGTTGATTGCCAGCCTCGAACGTATCCTTATCCCCAAGATTGACACGCCAAAGGGCGGTGACAGTCTTGGGGATCCGCCCTCAAAGAATGAGGGAACCCTTGAGATTGGCATCGTGATGAGGAGGTGCCCAGCATAGGGATAGGGATCTGCACCAGGCTGGTAAGTTGAGGACATCCGCCGCCTCAGCTGCTCGATTGCGGCGGTCAAGGGCCTCGGCAGCGGCCCTCGCAGGGCGAGCGCGCCCCGTGCGGCGGCCCGGCGAGGCGGCTGTGCCCCCGGCAGAGGCCGAGAGGGCCCTGGACGGCGAGACGAGGCGGGCGATGGTCAGCCTCACGGCATCGGTGGCGCACGCCGCGGCGGAGGCTTTCGGTGAGGCTTTCGGAGGCACGAGGGCGCGAGCCCGCGAGCCCCGAGCCCCCTGGACGGCACGGAAGCCGGAGGAGCCTGGAGGCCAGCCCGGCGTCGACGGCGACGACGCCCTCGGCAAGTGCGACGGCCGCTGCCGCTCCCGCTCCGTACGACGGGCTCCTCTCCTCGACGACGGCGCCGGCGGGGGTGACACTACGGCAGCGGGGGGGGGGCATGGGAGTAAGCTCGGCTGGGCCTTTCGACAGAGCCCTCGCGAGAGCAACCCTGGCCTCCCCGAGAAGGCGGCTCCAGGGGGGAGGCAGCTCGGCTGGACTCTGCCACCGCAGGGTCCTCGCGGGAGCACTCCCTGGGCCGACCAGAGCGCGAAGGCGGTGTCAGGGGGGAGGTAGCTCGGCTGGATCCTGCAGCCGCAGGGTCCTCGAGGGAGCACTCCCTGGGCCGACCTGACAAGGATGCCAGGGAGGAGCTAGCTCGGCCGGACTACGAGTCCTCGCGGGAGCACCCTGGGCCCTGACGCCGACGAGCACCACGACCTCCACGTTCTCGGCTCCACCTTCGACGGCGACAGCGACTTCGACGGCGACGCGGTCGCCGCGGCGGCGCTGGCCTGCGCCCTGGAGGAGCAGCTCAAGGAGGTAGAGAATGAGGCCGGGCAGGTCGACGCCGCGCTGGCCGCGATGGATCGTGGTGCTCAGGGTCCAGGGGATGATCGAGAGGGAGCCCAAGGCACGACGCGACTAGTCCACTTCGGCCCCGTGAAGTGGTGCTTCCCCGAAGCCACGTCCGCCGACCTCGGCGACGGCGGCAATGACGGGCCGACGCAGGATTCCGCCCGCGGCAAGCCCCACGGCTCGCGTGCGCGGCGGAGTCGCGGCCAGGACGAGCCGACCAGGCTGGTCCGCCCCTGGCTCGAGCGCGAGGCGCCCCTCGGAGCCCGCGCCGAGGCCGGTCGCGACGACGTGGCGGACTTGGACGCTGGCGCCCTGCTCCAAGACTTCGTCGCTGCCACGGCCGCGAGGGCTGCTGCCGCCCCGCCGGCGCCCGAGCCCAGGGCCGCGGACACGGAGGCGCGCCTTCGGCGCCCCGCCGCCGCTCGGCCCACAGGGCGTGAGCCGGCGGGGCCGCCGTGCCGTGCCGCCGACGAGGGCCTGCGGTGGCGGGCAGGGGGGGCCCGTCGGCGGGCGGAGCCCGCCTCGCTGCCCCGGGGGGGCAGGGCCCGTCGGCGAGGCGGCCGCTGGCGAGCGCCCGCAGGCCTGGCGGCCCGACGCGCGCCGAGGTGCGCGGCGCGGGGCCGCGCGGTCGGGCCTCTCGGGTCTCTCGGGGCCCGCGCCGTCCGCCCTGGATCCCTCGATCCCTCGATCCCTCGCTCGATCCCTCCTCCACCTCCTCCTCCTCCTCCTTCTCCGCCTTGTCCTCCTCCATCCCTGTGTGTCGGTAGGGCGGGCCCGGCGTTTGACATTTGGAACGGTTTCAAGGATGGAGGGCAGTCCGTTTTCAAACTGCGGCTCTTGCCTTAGCGCCGTGCGCATTCGTTTTACAAGCTTGCAACCGTTTCAGAGATCTCAAGAATGGAGGGCTGCTTTTTGTATAAGAATAGGGCCTGCGCCCTTGCTGAGCACAGCTGTTTCAGGATTTTGCAGCAATTTCAAAGATGGAGGGCGGCCCGTTTTCAAAATGTTGCTCGCGCCTCAGCGCAACGCGCATTCGTTGTAAAAACTTGTAAGAGTTTTCAGGGTTCGTATGAATTATGTACCAGGAGTGGTGTTCTGGAGCGGTTCAGAATTGTCAGGACGCAAAAGTTACTTTTATTCGCAGTGTCGAAGACCCAGGAACAGGCACGATTTTGGGGTTGTCTGGACCTGGCAGTCTGTTGATATGCGGCGTTGAAGTCCCAGGAGTGGTGTGTGGCACGATCAAGGGTTCTCAGAGGATTGTCTTCCAATGGGTCGCTTCCCGCAGTGAAGACACACTTGTTGTGGGGACCTGTGAAGATCGAACTTGGAGGGGGGCTTTACTGAAACATCGTTGATGCGTCCTGGGCTGAAATTGGTCCTCCTCCTCCTCCTCCCCCCCGTCCTCTTGCCCTCCTCCCCCGTGCAGCATTTCCCCGCTCCCATCCTTGCAGGCGCCGCGCCGCTGGGCTCGCCGGAGGCGGCCGCGGCGGAGGCGCCGGCGCCGGCGGCGGAGGCGCCAGCCGCGGCGGCGGCGCCGGCCGAGGCGGGCCACACGGCAGATTCGCCGGCGCACGCGCTCCCCCCGCCTGGCTCGGGCGGGGGTGCAGCGGGGTGGCGGGTTCCACGTCGCCCATCTCGCTCGTGGAGGGGGGGGAGGGGTTGGGGATGATGATGATGATGATGATGATGATGATGATGATGGTGGTGATGATGATGATGATGATGATGATGATGACGATGATGATGATGATGATGACGGTGTTGATGATGATGATGATGATGCTCACGGTGGTGTTTGTGATGATGATGATGATGCTGATGGTGATCATGATCATGATGATGCTGATGGTGATTGTGATGATGATGGTGGTGATGATGATGCTGGTGATGATGGTGTAACGATAATGATGCTGCTGGTGATGCTGATGACGATGTTAGTAAAGCTGCTGCTGCTGATGATGATGAGTGTAAGCCCGACGATGCTGAAACTGATGATGCTGATGGTGATGGAGATGATGATGATGATGATGATGATGATGATGATGATGATGATGACGATGGCCATGATGATGAAAGAGCTGATGACGATGATGATAACGATGATGATGATGCTGACGGCGATGATGATGATTACTGTAACGATAATGACGCTGCTGCTGCTGATGATGATGACGGTGAGAAGTCTGCTGATAACGGTCATGATGATGAAGTGGTCATGATGGTAACGATAATGACGACGATGGTGATGATTCTGATACTGATGCTGATGAAATGATACTGGTAGTGATGACGACAACGATGATGATGGCAATGATGATGATGATGATGATGATGATGATGATGATGATGATGATGATTGTAACGATGACGCTCGTCATGATGGTGATGATGACGATGGCGATGACGATGATAATGACGTCGATGATGTTGATGATGACGACGATGATGATGAGACTGATGTCGATGATGTTGATGTTGACGATGATGGTCGCAACGATGATGATGATTCTAATTATGAGGATGATGATGACGATGATGATGCTGTGTCTGATGGCGGTGACGATGATGCTGCTGATGATGATGGTGGTACAAGTTGTGATGATGACGATGATCATGCTGATAATGACGATGCTGCTAATTATGATTTATGAAGATGGTGATGGTTATAATGACAATGCTGACGATGATGATGCTGATGATGCTCATAATGATGATGATTATGATGGTGATGGTGGTGATGATGATAGTGATGATAATGGTGATGTTGATGATGATGATGATGATGATGATGATGATGGTTGTGATGATGACGATGATGATAGTGATGATGTTGATGATGATGATGATGATGATGATGATGATGATGATGACGATGCTGATGGCGATTATTATGATGATGCTGATTTTGATGATGATGATGATGGTGAGAGGAGGAGAAGGAGGAGGAGGAGGAGGAGGAGGAGGAGGAGGAGGAGGAGGAGGAGGAGGAGAAGGGGGACTATGATGGTCATGTTGGTAATGAAGACGTTGGCACTGCTGGTTGTGGTGGTGGTGGTGGCGTTGGCTGTGGTGGTTGTGCTGATGATGGCATCGACGACGGTGACCACGACGATTATGATGACGATGACTATTAGTATGTTGATAATGATGATGCTGATGATGCTTATGATGATGTTGCTGATGATGATGATGATGATGGTGGTAATGATGGGAATGCTGGACGTGATGGAGATGAGTATGATGATAATGTTGCTGATGCGACTGGTGCCGGTGGTGATGACAATGATGATCATGATGATGGTGCTGGTAACGATGCGGAGGGGGACGATGATTGTGGTGGTTGTGGTGGTGGTGGTGGCGATGACTGTGGTGGTGGTGGTGATGATGTCATCGACGACGATGACGATCATGATAATGATAATGAGGATTATGATCGTGAAGCGACTGACAGGCGTGCTGATGATCATGCTGATAATTTTGATGCTCATGTGGCTGATGATGATGACGATGATGATGCTGATGATGATTGTTGTAATGCTGATGATGCTGATCATGATGATGATGATGATGATGGGGAGCAGGCGGAGCAGGATGATTATGATGGTAACGTTGATGATGACGGTGGCAGTGGTGGTGGCGGTGGTGGTGGTGGTGGCGATGGCGGTGGTGGTGGTGGTAGTGATGACATCGACGATGATGCAGACGACGATCATGCAGATGGTAATGATGATAATGATGACGACTGTGACGATGATGCTGATGATGATGATGCAGATGATCGGGATGATGATGACGATTATGATGACGACGATCATAATGATGATACTGATGATGATGATGATGATGATGATGATGATGATGATGGTGATGATGCGACTTACAAGTGAGCCGATGCTGGAACTACTGGTGATGATGCTGCGGATGATGAGGATGATGATGATGATGACGATGATGGTGATGATGAGGATGCGGAGGAGGTGGAGGAGGCGGCTTAAGATGGTAATGTTTATGATGATGACGGTGGCAGTGGTGGTGGCGGTGACGGTGGTGGCCATGGCGGTAGTGGTCGTGACATTGACGACACCGTCGATGATGACGATCATGATGACGATAATGAGTATGATGGTGACGACGATTGAAATGACTGAACTGGTGATGTTGATGATGACGATGCTGCTGATGCTCATGCTGGTGATTATGCGACTGATGACGGCAGTGACGACGATGATGACGATGATGATGATGATGCTGATTATCAAGTCTGTGGTAACGATGGTGCTGTTGATGACGATGATGCTGATTATCATCATTCTTATGGTCGTCATGATGGCGATGAGGAGGAGGCTGATACTGGTGGTAATGTTGATGATGATGACTGCGCCAGAATTGGTGGTGGTTGGGGTGGTGGCGATGGCGGTGCGGGTGGATATGATGACATCCACGATGATGGCGACGGCATTCATGCTGATGAAACTGGTGACGATGCTGCCGCAAATGATGGAAATGATGGTGGCAATACTAGGGGTGATGATGATGATGATGATGATGATGATGATGATGATGGTGCGGCTGATGAAGGTAACGCTGATGATGATGCTGATGATGGTGATGATGATTTTGATGATGCTGATGGTGATGGTGGTACCGATGATGATGCTGCTGATGATGATGATGGTGATGCTGCAGCTACTGCTGATGATGAGGAGACGCAGGCTTATGATAGTACAGGTAATGGTGATGATGTTGGCAGTGGTGGTGGCGGTGACGATGGTGGCGATGGCGGTTGTGATGGTGCTGATGATGCCATCGACGACGGTGACGACGATCATGATGATGGTAATGATGCTGACGATGGTGACGTCAATGGTGACAATGGTGCTTATTCTGTTGATGGTGATGGTGATGGTGGTGATGATGATGATGATGATGATGGTGATGGTGATGATGATGATGGCGTCCATGATGGAGTGATGCTGGCGTTGATGTCGATCTTGTTGATTGTGATGAAGGTTGCGGTCGTGAT
This sequence comes from Prorocentrum cordatum, assembly GCA_963575745.1. Lineage (NCBI taxonomy): Eukaryota > Dinophyceae > Prorocentrales > Prorocentraceae > Prorocentrum > Prorocentrum cordatum. Next base: position 128,948 of record CAUYUJ010004681.1, read on the forward strand.
GCTGATGATGATGATGTTAAAAATTCGGCTGATGATGGTGACAATGATGATGGTTTTGATGATGCTGATGATGATGATGATGATGATGATGACCATGACCGTGGTAACGATGATGATGATGATGATGATGATGATGATGATGATGATGATGATGATCATGAACATGATGCTGATGATGATTATGATGTTGTTGGTGGTGATGATGATGCTGCTGCTGGTGGTGGTGGTTGTGGTGGCGGTGTTTGCGGTGCTGGTTGGTGTGATGATGACGAAAATGATGATGTTGACGATTATGGTGATGATGCTGATGCTGATGGCGATGTTGGTAATGGTCGCGATGGTGATGCTGCTGATGATGATACTGGTGATCATCATGATGATGCTGATGATGATGATGACGATGATGATGATAGTGATGATGATGCTGATGGTGATGATGATGAGGATGCTCATGCGACTGATGTTAATGGTGACCATGGTGGTGACGAGGACGAGGATGCTGATGATCAGAATGCTGCTGATGATGCCGATACTGATGACGGCGCTGACGATACAGATGACGATGACGATTCTGATGGCAATGTTTGTGCACACATCGGCGATGCGAACGATGATGTGCAGGTTGATGATGCTGATGGTTCCGATGCTGATGAGGATGATAATGGCGATTATGCGAATGAAAATGATGATTCTGATGGTGATGGTGGTGATGATGATGTCGGTGGTGGTGATGATGATGCTGATGATGCGCTGATGATGGTGGGGATAACGACGACGGTGATGTTACTGACGACGATGTTGATAATAATGCTGATGCTTATGGTGATGATGTTGGTGATGCTGCTCCTGTTGATGATGGTGATTCTGATGATGGTGCGTATGATGATGATGACGATGGTGATAATGCTGTTGTTGATGCTGGTGGTGATGAGGATGATGCTGCTGCTGCTGATGATGAGGATGCTGATGCTGATGCATTTGCTGATGGTGAGGATGATGAAACTTTTGATGATGAGGATGATGATGCTGATTATGATGATGACGGTGAAGCAC
>CAUYUJ010004681.1:135000-152500 GCA_963575745.1 Prorocentrum cordatum
TCCCGCTGTCCCAGCAACGGGCCGAGGGCGGATATTACGCAGAGGGATAGTTCGACGACGGCGCCTTGCGGCTCAATCTCGCGGCCTGCGGGTGCCACTTCGACTTGCTGCGCGGCGCGGATCACCCGGAGGCAACTGTCCAGGTGGGCGACTCGTCCAACGTCGCCGTATTCAACGGCGACCATGCTTTAGGGCCAATATTGCATCAGCCTTCCCCTGGACATTTGCTTGCGCTCGTCCGGCCGCCTGCGGCCACGCCTGCGCGCGACGCTGCTTGGCTGTGCGACTCGCTGCATCCCGCTATCTTCTCCCTCACCGTAGACGAAGGGCAAGACTTGATAAGTCGCACTGGCGTCCTGCAAGCTGCGTGAGCGGAGTTGCCCGCGGGCGAACTCGCCCGCATGCAGGCCATGGCGGAGTGGTGCGCGTGCAGAGTGCACTGCTGACTCTGTTCTAGTCTTGATGACTTGCACCGAAGAGTATACCTTAGGCGATGCTTAAGAAAACTTAAGTTTTCGGCCAGAGTCTCGATGATTCTTAACGTTTCAATGTAAATCCTAAGAGTTTGAAGGGAACTTTGGGTTTTTATTCAAGTTCTGAGACTCTGAATTTCTTAACCCATGATTTCTTAAGCATTTCGCAGGGTGTACTACCAGAAAGACCGAACTCATGAACGGCCTCGGTCGAGACACCCTCGTAATTCAGTCGAGTCGGTGGAAGCCCAACTGCGACGACAGGGGCTCCACGACGTGACAGGCCCTGGCCAGAGAGGCCCCCGCACTTGTACACGGCGCTCTCGCGTGAGACTTCTTCGCAATTCAATCAAGTTCGCGGATGCCAAGCCGCGACGACAAGGCTCCCGCGCGATATTTCCTCGCGATCTGGGAGGGCCTGGCAAGAGAGTTTCCCGAACTCAGGAACGGCGCTCTCGCTGTGGACATACCGCGGCTGCGATGACAAGGGCTCCCGCTCGATGCCTCTTCGCGATTCGCTCCGAGAGGCCCTCTCGCGTGGTCCATCCTTCTCTTCCCCCATCCGTCTCCCCTTCCCCTGTTTTGGGGGCTGCGCTACATGTGCGCGGCAGGTAAGGAAGATAGACCCCCGATAGGGGGTACGGCCGAAGACAAAGAGGGGGGTATCGAGGGTTTGGGATATACGTGTTGCGTGGCACGCGATCAAACAAGAGTAGCATGTCTTAAACTGATTGTTGTTGTTGTTGCTGTTGTAGTACTTGGCGTTGTTGTTGAACATTCATTTCTAGAGAGTAATTCTTGCCGATCTCTGGAAACGGTTCCGGGCGCTCTCGCCTCGACGCCCGCTACATTTTCTCTGAAAACGAGGCTCCCGCTCGAGCGTTGGCTTGACCTTAAAAGTGGGACCTTGGAGGCCCAGCTACTACAACAACGGCTCCCGCTCGATACTTCCTCACAATTTACCTCGAGACACCCTGGCCAGAGAGGCCTCCGAACTCAGGAACGGCGCTCTCGCTCGAGAGTTCCTCGCAATTCAATCAGGTTGGCGGGGGCCCAACCACGACGACAAGGGCTCTTGCTCGATACTTCCTCACGATTTACTCCGCGTGCCCCTGGCCAGGAAGGCCCCCGAACTCAGGAACGGCGCTCTCGCTCGAGACTCTCGCGCAATTCAGTCAAATTGGTGGAGGTCTAAATGCGACGACGAGCGCTCTCGTTCGATACTTCCTCAAGATGTATTCGCAGAGGCCCTTGCCAGAGAGGCACCCGAAATTAAGAGTGGCGCTCTGTCTCGAGACGCCCTCGTCATTCAGTCAATTTGGTGTGGACTAAGCCGCGAAGACAAGGTCTCCCGTTCGTGACTTCCTCAAGCTGTACTTCGAGAGCCCGTGGCCCGAGACTGCAACTCAGCAGCGGCACCGGAGGCCCACTTGCGACGACAGGGGCCCCCGTTCGACACCCCCTTTTGTATTCCTACGCGACCTGGCCAGCGAGCCCCCCAAACCACGGAGGCCCCAGCACAATGCTCACTGAGGGACACAGCCCACAAACGCTCCAAGCGCGCCCACAGGAGCCCCAGCACGCTGGCCACTGATGCCTTCGGACACTGCCCACACAGGTCCCGGCGCGCTGCCCACTGAGGCCCCCAACGCACGACTCTCTGACGCCCAGAGTAAGCCCACAGGGACCGCAGCATGCTGCCCGCAGGCCCTCCAGCATAGCCCACATAGGCGCCCAGCGCGCCCACAGAGGCTCCCCCGCGCTGCCCATGGGCCCCACGCGCGCCCACAGAGGGCCCAGTGCGCTGCCCCTGACACAGCCCACAGAGGCCCCAGCCCTCAGAGGCCCCAAGCGCGCCCGCAGAGGCCCCAGCCAACAGAGGCACCAAGCGCGCCCACTGAGGCCCCAGTGCGCTGCCCACTGAGGCTCTCGACACAGCCCACAAAGGCCCAAGCCCCCGCCCCAAGCGTGCCAACGGAGGCCCCAGCGCGCTGCCCACTGAGGCCCCCCGTTCCACAGAGGCCCCAGGCGCGCCCACAGAGGCCCCGAACGCGCCCACAGAGGCTCCCGCGCGCTGCCCACCGATTTGCTTCGAGAGGCGCTTTCTCGTGGTCCATCCTTCTCTTCCCCCATCCGTCCCCCTTCCCCTGTTTTAGTGGCTGCGCTACATGTGCGTGGCAGGTAATGAAGATCTACCCCCGAGGGGGTACGGTCGAAGACAAAGAGGGCGGGTATCGAGGGTTTGGGATATACGCGTTGCGTGGCACGCGATCGAATGAAAGCAATCAGTCTTGAATTTACACCTGAGAAAACCCTAATCAGTGGATGATTCGAAAATTGATACTATGGATCTTGAGATCGACTGTGAGATCGATAATGGGATCGATAGTGGAATCGATAGTGAGGACGATTGTAAGGTCGATCGTGAGACCGCGAGTGAAATCAATTCAACGAGTTCGATAGTGAGGTCGATCACGAGATCGCTCATGCGATCTCTAGTGAGATCGCTTGTGATATCGATAGTGAGATCGATTGTGAGATCGATGGTGAGATCGGTAGAGAAGTGGGTAATGAGATCGATGGTGAGACCGATCGGTAAGAAGATCGACAGGAACCCGGGAACCCGGGAACCTCGCCGCCCTCCGAAAGCGGCTCGGAATCCGGAACTGGGAACCCGGGAACCCCAGCGTGCGACCAAAATCGGCGGGACACTTTTGCCAAATCTCTCAATTTCCGCGAGGACCCCTTTCAGTGCAAGCACTGATTGGGGAATGATTGTTGTTGTTGTTGTTAATGATGATGATGTTGTTGTTGTCGTTGTTGTTGTTCTTTTGGTTGTTGCTTTTGTTTTTGTTGTTGTTGTTGTTGTCGCTGTTGTTGTCGTCGTTGTCGTCGTCGTCGTCGTTGGCGCCGCCGCCGCCGTCGGCGCCGCTGCCGCCGCCGCCGCTGGCGCCGCCGCTGCCGTTGTCGTCGTCGTCGTCGTCGTCGTCGTCGTCGTCGTCTTTGGTGCCGCCAGCGCCTCCTATCGTCGTCGTCGTCGTCGTCGTCGTTGCCTCCGACGCTGTCGTCGTCGTCGTCGTCGTCGTCGTCGTCGTCGTTGTCTCCGCTGCCGCCGTCGTCGTCGTCGCCGTCGTTGTTGTTGTCGTTGTTATGGTTGTTGTTGTTGCTGATGCGGTTTTGTTGTTGATATTGTTGTTGTTGTTGCTGTTGTTGTTGTTGTTGTTGTTGTTGTTGTTGTTGTTTATGTGGTTGTAGTACTTGTTGTGTTGACGTAGTAGTAGTAGTTACTATTATTGTTGTTGTTGTTGTTGTTGTTGTTGTTGTTGAAAACTCATTTCTAAATAACAAGTGTCATTGTTGTCGTTGCTGTTATTGCTGTTGCTGCTGTGGCTTTGATGTTGTTGTTGATGTTGTTGTTGTTCTTGTTGTTGTTGCTGCTGTTGTTGTGGTTTATGTTGTTGTAGTAGTTGTTATTGTTGCTGCTGCTGTTGTTGTAGTTATTGTTGTCGTCGTCGTTGTTGTTGTTGTTGTTGCTGTTGTTGTTGTTGTTGTTGTTGTTGTTGTTGTTGTTGTTGTTGTTGTTGTGGTGGTGGTGGTGGTGGTGGTTGTTGTTGTTGAATACCCATTCCTAAATAATAATTATTGTTGATCTCCGGAAGCTGTTCCGCGCGCTCTCGCCTCGAGGCCAGCTACATTTTCTCTGAAAACGAGGCTCCCGCTCGAGCGTTGGCTTGGGCCAATGTGGGCTCTTGGAGGCCCAGCTACGGCAACAACGGCTTCTGCTTGATACTTCCTCACAATTTGCCCTGAGACGCCCTGGCCAAGAAGGCCCCCGAACTCAGGAACGGCGCTCTCGCTCGAGATTTCCTCGCAATTTAATTACGTTGACGGAGGCCCAGCCACGACGACAAGGGCTCGTGCTCGCTACTACCTCACGGTTTACTCCGAGAGCCCCCGGCCAAGAAGGCCCCCGAACTCAGGAACGGCGCTCTCGCTCGAGACTTTCCCGTAATTCAGGCAAGTTGGTGGAATCCCGCACACGGCAACAAGGGCTCCCGTTCGATATTTCTCCACAGGTATTCCGAGAGCACCTGGCCAGAGAGGTCCCCGAACTCAGAACTCAGGAACGGCGCTCTCGGTCGAGATTTCTTCGCACTTCAGTCAGTGGCCGACAAGGAAGAGATTCCCCCCGAATGGGGGTGGAAATCGATTACGAAGTGGGCGGGTATCGAGGGTTGGGGTATACGAAATGCAAGACACGCGTGCCAGTAAGAGCGAAAAGTCTTAAAATGATTGTTGTTGTCGATGTCGTCGTCGTTGGCGCCGCCAGCGCCTTTATCGTTGTCGTCGTCGTCGTCGTCGTCATCGTCGTTGCCTCCGACGCTGACGTCATCGTCGTCGTCGTTGCCTCAGGGTCGCCGCTGTCGTCGTCGTCGTCGTCTCCGTCGTCGCCGTTTTTGTTGTTGTTATGGTTGTTGTTGCTGTTGTTTTTGTTTTTGTTTTTGTTGTTGTTGAGTGCTAATTTTTCATCAATTGTCATTGTTGGACCCCCCAGGTGCCCTGGCGCTCTCGCCTCGACGCCGGCGACATTTTCATTGACAATGAGGCTCACGCTCTTGCGGTTTGGGGGGGCGCCCAGACCGGCCCCCCAACAACAACAACAACGCTCCCGCTCGAGACTTCCTTTTTTTTACCCAGAGCCGGTGCTCTTGCTCGCCGCCGAAAACCGCCGCCCCAACAAAACTAGCGCTCCCACTCGCGACGTCTTCATGTTTTACCTTGGGCTGGCGCGCTACTCTTTCTCTCATCGGCGCCGCCCCCAGCAAGAACAACGCTCCCGCTCGAGACTTCATTTTTTTAGACTCAGGGCTGGTGCTTGTGCTCGCCGCCGAAAACCACCGCCCCAACAAGACCAGCGCTCCCGCCTGAGACGTCTTCCCGTTTTACGCTGGACTGGCGCCCAACTCTCTTTTGAATTGGCGCCGCCCCCAGCAAGAACAACGCTCCCGCTCGAGGCTTCCTGCCTTTCTCCTGACGACGTTCCTCGCCGCCGACAGCCCCCGTCCCGACAAAACCGCGGCTCCCGCTCGAGACTTCTCCCCTTCTTACTCAAGACGGTCTTCCTCCTCGCCGCTGACAACCGCCGTCCCAACACAACCAGCGCTCTCGTTTGTTTCACGTTGGTCTGGCGCCCTACTCTCTTCTCAACAGCACCCCTGCTCGAGACTTCCTCCCTTTCTATTCAGGGCCAGGTCCTTGCCTCGCCGCCGACAGCCCCCATCCCCACGAAGCCAATCCTATCGCTCGATACTTCCGTGTGTTTTACCCATGGCTGGGGTTCCACCGGCGGTCTCGCATCGGCGCAGCAGGGCGCGGGCATGTGTTTTCGAGGCGGGATATGTTGAAATTCCTCGGAGAAGGCGTTTGCAAGACCTCATTTGGCGGGAGATCTGGGGATGGGAATAACGGACCACCGCGATAGAACAATAATCCCCATGATGGGGATGGTTCTCATGATGGTCGCATGCTGCGTGTGGAAGCATCGGGCATGAGGGTATAATGATTGTTGTTGTTGTTGTCGTCGTTGCCGTCGTCGTTGCCGCCGCCGCCGCCACTGCCGGCGCCGGCGCTGGCGTCGTCGTCGTTGTCGCCGTCGTCGTCGTCGTTGCCGCCGCTGGCGCTGGTATCGTCGTCGTCGTCGTCGTCGTCGTCGTCGTCGTCGCCGTCGTCGTCGCCGTCGTCGTCGTCGTCGTGACCGTCGTCGTTGTTGCCGCCGCCACCGTCGTCGTGGTTGCCTCCGCCGGCGCCGTTACTGCCGTCGTCGTCGTCGTCGTCGGCGTCGTCGCCGTCGCCGTCGCCGTCGTCGTCTCGTTGCCGCCGCCGCTGTCGCCGCCGCCGCCGGCGCTTCAGCCGCCGCCGTTGTCGTCGTCGTCGTCGTCGTTGTCGTTGTCGTCGTCGTTGCCGCCGCCGCCGTCGCTGTCGCTGCCGCAGCCGCCGTAGTCGTTGTCGTGTTCGTCGTCGTCGTCGTTGCTGCCGCCGTTGTCGTCGTCGTTGTCGTGTTCGTTGCCTTCGCTGCCGCCGTTGCCGTCGTCGTCGTCGTCGTCGTAGTCGTCGTCGTCGTCGTCGTCGTCGTCGTCGTCGTCGTCGTCGTCGTCGTCGTCGTCGTCGTCGTCATGGTTGTCATCGTCGTCTTCGTTGCCGCCGCCGCTGTCGCCGCCGCCGGTGTCGCCGTTGGCGTTGCCGCCGCCGCTGGTGTCGTCGTCGTCGTCGTCGTCGTCGTCGTCAATGCCGCCGCCGCCGTCGCCGCCGCCGTCGTCCTCGTCGTCGTCGTCGGGTTCGTCGTCGTCCTCGTCGTGTTCGTCGCGCCGCCGCTGCCGCCGTCGTTGCCGCCGGCTCCGCTATCGTCGTTGCTGCCGCCGCTGTCGTCGTCATTGTCGTGGTCGTTGCGTCCGCCGCCGCTGCTGCCGTCGTCGTCGTCGTCGTCGTCGTCGTCGTCGTCGTCGTCGTCGTCGTCGTGGTCGTGGTCGTCGTCGTCGTCGTCGTCGACGCCGCCGTCGTCGTCGTCGTTGTCGTCGTCGTCGTCGTCGTCGTCGTTGTCGTCGTCGTCGTCGTCCTGGTTGTCGTCGTCGTCGTTGTCGTCGTCGTCGTTGTTGACGCCTGTGGCGCCGCTATTGCCCTCGTCGTCGTCGTTGGTGGCGCCGGCGCCGCTATCGTCGTCGTCGTCGTCGTCGTCGTCGTCGTCGTCGTTGCCGGTGCCGCTGTCGTCGTCGTTGTCGCCGCCGCTGGCCTCGTCGTTGTTGTCGTCGTCGTCGTCGTCGTCGTCGTCGTCGTCGTCGTCGTCGTCGTCCTTGTTGCCGTCGCCGCTGTCGCCGCCGCCGACGGAGACCTCGGAGGCAGCTGGCCAATCTTCGGAGCTGGTGGTCGTGGCAGCAAGCGGAGGAGGGCATAAGGCAGAGGCGCGGCAGGAGCCCAGCAAGGGCAGCAACCTAATTAACGGCAGCGGCAACAAAGGCGACGAGGGCGTGGTCGAGCTTCTTGAGCGAATGAAGTCTCTATCAGCTTCAGCAGACAACGCGTGGAAGAAGCGACTCGGCGCCCTTCGAGCCGAGATGGAGCCAGCGCCATCGGCAGCCCAAGCTCCTCAGCCAGGTTCCAGACAAGCCCTCCGAGCAGCAGGGGATTGAGTGCACAGGCGGAGGCGCCCCTGCGGCACCTTCGCAGGCTGCGGCGTCTTCAGGCGGCGGCACTCCCGCTGAGCTCATCACAGCGCGCGAAGAGAATGAGAAGCGCGAGCTCGCTGCGGCGGTCGAGGCCGCCAGAGTCGGTTCCAGCGGCAAAGGGGGGAGCTCCTCCTAGCCGCGCCGTTTTCATGCAGAACCTGTCCGCCTGGAACCCCGGGCCGAGGAGGAAGATCGACGCTCTGAGCGACGACGTGATCATCTTCCCTGAGACGCACGTCGGCGCTGACGGGACGAACGACGTCCTCGAGCACTTCGACTTCAGGGGGGTCAAGGCGGTGGTCACGCCGTCGCAGAAGAACGAGCGAGGCGAGCTGGCAGGAGGTATCGGCATGGCGGCGAGGGCGCACCTGACAGTGACGTCCTTGCGGCACTTATCGGCCAAGAAGGAGCATGCCGTCGGGCCGAGGGAGCTCGACGCGGACTGGTCGCCAGGACCAGTAGACTTTCAGGACATGGTGGCGCTCAACTGGCGCTGGAAGGGGCAGTCGGTCCTCGTCGTGGGGATGTACCTGGCCTCGTCGGTGGGCATGCGCAGGGATAACCAGACCAAGATGGCGCGGCTGGCGGCCATCGCCCGTGGCCATAGCGGGCCGTGGGCAGCGATCGGCGACTGGAACGTGAAGCCGCACGAGATCTAGAAGTCAGTGTGGTTGACGCTGCTAGACGCGCAGATCAGGGCGCCGCAGGGCGTCAGCTACACTTGCACGCGCAATCCCGCGCGCGTGCTTGACAACATCGTGTGCTCAGAGTCGTTCCTGATGATGCTGGACAAGGCGGATTCTGAGCGGCGCGATCTTGGATGCCACTGCGGAGTTCGGGTGCACTTCAGCGGCGATCCCAAGATCGCCAGCCAGCGTAACTTCATGTTGGCGAAGCCCTTCCCGCTTCCCGACATGCCCAAGCGGGGGTCGGGCCCCGGCAGCTGGCCCAGGAAGAAGGCGAATGAGCAGCGGCAGGACGTGAGGGAGGGCATCTGGCACGCAGCGGAGGACGCGGAGCTTCCGCGGCCTGGCGAGAGACTCGCGAAGAAGCAGGACCTCGTCATCTGCGAGTCCCTCCCCGCGGTGCGAGGCGAGAGACGACCTCGAGGAGATCTTCGTGGAGAGCAGCGAGGATGGCGACGGGGTCAGCGACGACTTCGTGGAGGAGGATGAGAGCGAGCCGAAGCTGGGCGCGGAGCAGATCTCTGATGTCGGCATCGAGGAGCGCGAAAGGCCGCGGCTGTCGAAGTTCCAGGCAGTGGCGGAGGAATCTCGCATTGCCTGGCGCACACCGCCGCAATGCGCGGAGCAGGCGGTAGCTTTCCAGTTCGACGCGGGTGGCGCGCAGGAGTTTGGCGCGCAGTGCGGCGCGAGGGTGCGCGCAGTGGGGCAGTGCTACGTGGCCATGCTGAACGCGCAGCCTGCAGGGGGGGGGGGGGCGCAGCTTTGTCGGCGGGGGCGAAGAGGTGCGGTTCGCGAAGGGTACGGCGAAGCTTGGCGTGAACCTGAAGCACCGCGTCAACGCCGACATTGACAGCTCGATCAGGTGGTGGGGCACGCTGACGTCTTCCTCGGTGGAGCTGCAGCGGCGTGGCCACGAAGGGCCGCGAGCAGAGCGGTTGCGCGCCGACTGCAGGGAGCTGAGCGGCTCGATCCCGAGCGGCGGCATCGTCAAGATGACGGCCAAGCAGAAGCAGAAGTGGCGCGTGGCTTTGCGCGGCGTCTCGGGCATGAGCCAGAAGCAGCTCCGGGAGTTTGGCGTCGCGGCGCTCGCGCCCGCGAAGGGGGGGGGCAAGCGCGCGGAGGTCGGTGAGGCGCTGCTGGCGTGCGCCAGCCCTGTTCAGGAACAGGGGGCCGTCGGGAGTGGCAAACTGTACCGCAAAACGAAGGACAAGCCCATGTGCGACAACGAGGCGAGGTGCGACGACGAGGTGCGACGGCGAAGTGCGCGATGGAGTACGTGGACGCGAAGTGTAAGCAGCGGCAGCCCGAAGTGGCAGAGCTGCTTCAGCAGAGCGGACGCGATGCGGCGTCTCGAGCGCTCTCGGGAAGTGGCCAGTGATGAGGACTGGGCCCCCATCGCCATCGAGGCTCAACAGCGCGGTCGACACCATGGCGAAGAGCAAGGCCAGGTTGTGCGAGCAAATGGGGGCGCTTGCTGTCAAGTGGCTTCCACTTCAGGCGCGGGGGGGGGCTCAGGTGCATCGTCGAGGAGGTCGAGCGCGTCGGCGCGTGTCCGTGGCAGATGCTGGTCACGCTGGTGAGCCTATTGAGGAAGGATGCTGGCGGGGACAGGGTGGCTGGCCTTCTTTCCGAGGTAGTGGAGCTTGGGTCGAAGGTGCGCAGCGAGTACACCAACGAATGGGTCAGCCACGTGGCGGGCAAGTGGGGCGAGGCGATCGCGGGCAACAGCGCTCTGAAGCAGGCGTTGGTCAGGTCGTTCCCCGATGAGGTTGGAGTGGCTGCCCGGGAAGATCTACGCGGCCACCGCCCAGTGGGGCTCAGCGGAGTCTTACGACGCGCTCGAGTCTTCCTCATCCTGGGCGAGGGTCTCAGGCTCGGCATTCCTGCGCGCACTGTACACCTGGAGATGCTGAGCCACCCGGGCGCGCGAGGACGGCGTGCGCAGAGCCGGTCGCACCAGACAGGCCCATCAGTGCAGGGGCGAGGAGAGGCATCGACTCCGGCAGGGTGGCTCTGCGCGCGGTGTTGGAGAGGGTCAGCGGCCACTTCTAGCGGGAGTTCCTGCGCTCGTGGGAAGACGGCGCGACCGCCGAGGCGGCGGGCTCGAGGGGCGAGGTGGTCAGGCACGGCGGCAGGAGGAGATCTCGCAGCAGGCAAGAAGGCGAAGTTGACGCGGTCCACCAAGTCAGCGCTGATCGGCAACGACGTGGACGTGGCGAAGGAGATCGCGCTGAAGCTGCGCGCGCGCAACATCGCGCTCGAGGTGAAGAGTCAGTCGTCCGACCTCGGCATCGGTCGAGGCCGCGGCATTGTGGGCGGCAGGGGCCAGCGCGCCAAGCGGGTGGCGCACGCAGATCGGCAGGTGGCGAGGGCGCTCAAGATGGCGCGCAGTGGCAGGCGCGCGCGTGGTGGCGCGCGAGCTGCGGAGCAGCGGGGCCCCCTTCCCCGAGCCGCCAACTAGCGCGAGGTGTTCGGGGTGGTGCCGAGCACGGGCGCTGAGTGGAGGGGGCGGCTTGGCGCAGTCATCGCCCCGAAGCTGAGGGGCAGGTGCCTCGCCGTGCTGCTGCGAGTGGAAATTGCGAGAGGAGATCCCGCGTTCGGCGCCGTCTTCGCGCTGCAGGAATCGTGGATGCACATCATCATCAGCGACGCAGGGAGGCGCGCCAAGGCCGGAGTGATCTGGCCGCGGACCGCGGAGATGGTCAGCGCCATGGGCCCGAAGAGGAGATGGAAGGGCGTCGCGGGGGTCGCGAGGGCGAGGGTCAACGCGCTCTTGGACCTAGGCTGTCAGCCGATGGGGTCCGTGGCACTGGTTCTCGGACGACGGCGAGGAGTTCGGCGGCGTCGGCCCCGCGCGAGCGACCTGATGCTGGCGTTGGCAGCGACCGACGAGAAGATGTAGTGGGGGGCCGCGGCGGAGCACTACGCAGGGGCAGGCCTCGAGGACGGAGCGGACTTGCGATCGGCTCGTGCCATGCTCGAGAAATTCAAGCAGAACGGCGAGTTCGAGAAGGTCGGAGCGCATTTGGCTATCATGACAGGCGGGGTGTGGCCTAGGCTGCGCGTGGCGGACCTAGGCATAGAGGTTGACGACGCCATGTGCCCATGGCGTGGCGAGGGGCCCGAGTCATGGGGGTGCCTCGTGTGGAAATGCAAGTGCAACGACGTACTCGAGCCGCGCCAGAAGTCGAAGCACCTGGGGGGCCGCGCCTTGGGCCAGATCGAGATCCAGCCGCGCCTGTGGCTCAGGGGCATTTTGCCCGAGATGTGGGTCAACTCGACGCCTCCGCCCGAGCTGGGGGCGGAGATCACCGAGCGGTTCGGCGACCGCGGCAGCGTGGACACAGAGGAGTGGCTCATCGCAGCAGGCGACGGCGACGCGTCAGGCGGCGAGTGCACGACGGGTCCTCGGCTACGGCGCGCGGCGCGGGGCTGGATGGTGCTGCAGACGCAGAGGGCGAACGGGCGGATGTTCGTGTCGGCGGCGCGCGGGGCTCTCGGCGGATGGCGGCAGAGCGTCGGCCGCGGCGAGCTGATGGCGTTGAAGGAGCCGCCGGTCGCCGCGAGTGCTTTCGAGAAGATCAGGTGCGCTGCCGACTCGTTCAAGGTCGCGCGCGGAATGCAGGAGTTGATGCAAGGTAATTTGCGTTAGACGTACATTGACCTGTGGGGTGATGTGGAGCGCGTCATGCGCGACAAAGAGGTCATCGTGGTCGAGATCGAGAGCCGCATGAATGCAGATGAGGCGTTGGCGGCTGGAGTGGGCCCCGGCGATTTCCCGGGCAACTCATTGGCCGACGACTGGGCGGAAGGCATCATCGAGCGGGTGCAGGCGCCACGGGCGGAGGCGCGGACGGTGGGGTGGGCAGAGAGCATCGCCGCTCTCATCCGTGCCAGAGCTCACGCGACGCTGATGGCTTTCATCGAGATCGAGCCTCCCATGGCTCCCAGTCGACCGACGCAGCGCGGGGCGTGCCTGAAGAAGCAGGGGCGGGAAAAGAGGCTCGCGGAAACGAAGCGAGTGAGAGAGGTTACCATCGACAAGAAACACTGCAGTTGCAGCAGATGCGGCTCGTTCGTGCCGATCGTTGGTTCCGAGAAGTGGCTGGAGGGCGAGTGCGCGCGGATCGCGAGAGAGTCGGCGACAGTGCGCGGGGCCAGGCCCAGCTGTGCCCAGGTCGGACACCAGCAGGTCCACAGCACACACGTGGTGGAATTCAACGACGAACTGGAGCTTCACTACTGTAGGGTGCGCGGGTTTATCGCGCGCGAGTATGAGGAGCCTGGCAAAGGAGTGGGCTGGGCACGCAGAGCAGATGGGCAAGCAGAACTTGGCCAGGATCAAGCAAGAGCTCCAGCCTGGAACGAGCAGGCGCGCAGTGGAGTTCAACGAGAGGAACCAGCAGCAGAAGGATGGGCTCTGAGCGCGCCGTTTGCGCGTTCGAGCCTGCCAGACTGCCCCCAGCGCGGGGGAACGCGGGCGCAGCCTTGGGGCTACAAAAGTCGTCGTCGTCGTCGCCGCTGCCGCCGCCGCCGCCGCCGGCTCCGCTGTCGTCGACGTCGTCGTTGCTGTCGCCGCTGTCGTCGTCATTGTCGTGGTCGCCACCGCCGCCGCCGCCGCCCCCGCCGCCGCCGCTGCAGTCGTCGTCGTCGTTGTCGTCGCCGCCGTCGTCGTCGTCGCCGTCGTCGTCGTCTTCGTCGTTTTCGTCGTCGTCTTCGTCGTCGTCGTCGCTTCCCCAGTCAAGGCCGGCTCCTGCGCTGTGGAGGGCGCGGGCGCCGCCGTGGCGACCGAGCCCGCGGCCGCCGAATCCGCGTTCGCCGTGCCCGCCTTGGGCGTCGCGGCTGCGAGCGGTGACCGGGCGCTCATCGGTCGGACGTTCGTCGGTCCGTCCGTCCGTCGCTTGGTCGGTCGGTCGGTCTGTTGGTCGCTCGGTCGGTCGTCCGTCGGTCCGTCTGTCGCCGTCGTCTGCTGTTGCCTTGGTTCTGCATCATCAGTTCGGGTGTTGCCAGAGGCCCCAGGGGCTACCTTGGGCCAGAACCACCTCTGGCAACTCTGGGTCATTCGTCCTCGGCCATGGTCTTTGGTCGTGGCCTTGCATCGTCCGCTCTCGTCGTCGTCCGTTGGCGTCATCCATCGTCCTTTGCAGCGTCTTGCGTCTAGGTTTTTCACCATCACCGTCGTCGTCGTCGTCGTCGTCGTCGTCGTCGTCGTCGTCGTCGTCGTCGTCGTCGTCCGTCGTTCTTGGTCGCGGTCTGTAAATCGTGGTCAATCATGGCTGTGGTCGTCGTCCATCGCCCTCGTCCTCTCGTCCTCGTCGTCGCCCCCATGTCCTGCCACTCGTCCTGGTCGTCGTCGTCGTCGTCCTCCTCCTCCTCCTCCCCTGCCGCCAGGGGGACGGGAAAAGGGAGATGGGTGGCTTAGGGGGAGGGACGGATGGAGGCTGGAGGAGGAGGGTGAGGATGATGATCAGCAGGACGAGGAGGAATTGGAGAATGGGCAGGTGGAAGGGTGGTCAGGATGATGAGGCGGAGGAGCAGAAAAAGGAGGACGAGGAGGAAGAGGAAGTGGACGAGGAGGAGGAGGAGGAGGAGGAGGAGGACGACGAGGAAAAGGAGGAGGAACAGCAAGAGGAGCAGGAGGAGGAGAAGGAGGAGGAAACAGGAGGCGGGATGATGACGATGATGAAGAGGAGGAGGAGGAGGAGGAGGAGGAGGAGGAGGAGGAGGAGGAGGAGGAGGAGGAGGAGGAGGAGGAGGAGGAGGGATGGCAGGTCAGGATGAGGAGAATGAGGGGGAGGAGGATGATGAGGGAGGGGAGGGGAGGGGAGGGGAGGGGAGGGAAGGGGAGGCACGCCAGGTGCGCCCGCGTCATATCTGACGTCCAGCCCCTCCCTCTCATCCCTCTCCATGGCGTATATTTCCTTTCTATTCGCGCAAACGGATGTCGTAGCAGAGCATACACATTACATGGCATAGTATGGTGTTGAAGATCAGCGCGTATCCTGACATAGCATGGCGTGGCGACGCCCCAGAGTGGGGGGGCTTCTGCGGCACAAAAAATCAAAGAATCGACACCGAACGTGGAGTAGCTTCCGATGTTTTTTTCGGGGGGGCATTTTCTAGATGTTGGAGCCTATTTGGAAGGACGAGGAACCATGCCGTGGCATGGCACTGAAAATAATGACGCCAGCGCTGCAGCGGGAGGACGATTCGGAGCGAGCGGGAGCGCGGAAGTGATTCCAGCGTTGCAGCGGGAGCGCGATTCGAAACGAGAGGAAACGCGGAAATGAGGCCAGCGTTTCAGCGGGAGCACGGTTCGGAGGGCGCGTAGCCTGACATAGCATGGCGTGGCGACGCCCCAAAGTGGGGGGGTCTTCTGCGACCTCGAAAATCAACGAATCGACACCGAATGTGTAATCACTACCGATGTTTTTTTCGGGGGGGGCATTTTCTAAATGTTGGGGCTTATTGGAAGGGCCGAAAACAATACTGTGGCATGGCGCTGGAAATAATGACGCCAGCGCTGCAGCGGGAGGACGATTCGGAACGAGCGGAAGCGCGGATATAGGCCAGCGCTGCACCTGGAGCACGATTCGGAATGAACGGTAGCCCGAAATTGAGGCCAGCGCGGCAGCGAGAGCAGCATTTTGAGGACAAACCCGAGCGACAACCCAACTCCCGGGAATCCTGTATTTAAAAAACCAGTTCGCGGAGGGGGGCCGGACAGACGCCACCAGGGGAGAGAGGAGAGTCGTATTTATATTGAGTAATTGTGGATGGGGAGGGGAGGGGAGGGAAAGGGAGGGGAGGGGAGGGAGGGAGGAAGTAAGTGACCGCCGCCAGCGCAGTGACCACCACAAGTGGCCGCGACCACAGCCACGAATCCAGACCACCACGACCGCCAACAGCACGACAACCACTGCGGCCACCACCACCACGACGACGATTTTGAACGCGACGACCCCTACGATCACCGACGCCGCGACCACGACTAGCGCCGCCACATTCACCACCGCGACCACCGCCGACCAGCACCACGACCACGACCACTGCCAGCACGACGGCGCCATGACCACCACCACTGCCACTATCACCACCGACCCGACCGCCCCCGCCCCGGGCCGCCCCTCTCCTTTCCTCTCCCTGCCCTTGCTGGGCTGCCCTTGCTGCCGCACGCGCCTTGCGCTTCGCCTCCGCCTTCTTCCTCGCGCCTCCCTTTCCTTTGCATTTCTCCTTGCATAATTCAATGAATTATTAGAACTTGCACTTAGCGGCGGAAAGCCACGGGACCAGTTTTCAAGAGCTGTGTCTGGTAGGTGGCGTTTTTTGTGGCTAGGGACCCGGGACTATAACCCCAACGCCCAGGGGTCCCCCGTGGTGACGAGGTTCGGGACCAACTCGGGTACCCCAAGGCCTTTTTAGGGAGGGAGGGAGGGATGGAGGGGGGATGGAGGGAGGAATCTAATGCTGATGATGCTGCTGCTGATGATGATGATGATGGTGATGATGATGGTAGTGATGATGATGATGATGATGATGATGATGATGATGATGATGATGATGGTGGTGGTGGTGGTGGTGATGATGATGATGAGGATGATAATGAGGATGATGATGATGGTGATGATGATGATGATGATGATGATGATGATGATGCTGATGATGATGATGATGATGATGATGATGATGATGATGAGGGGAAGAGGAGGATGGGTCGATGAGGATGAAGATGGGGATCAGGATGAGGATGAGGATGTGGATGAGGAGGAGGAGGAGGCCCGTAGCCTTCTCGGCTCAAGCCGCCAACCGCCAAGCTATTCAGGCGTGTAGGTGGCATTGCGCCGGCAGGCCATGCTCTCGTAGTCGGTATCCATTCATCTCACACCTCTTACCCTTGTTATCCTCCACATTGTCACACATCCATGCCGCCCATTACCTGCTACATTCTCGCTTATGTTGATCACATCCGCTTTGCGACTCACCGCCACACGGGGGGCTGCCCGCCACAGGGGCAGCCCTCGCTGCGAGCTCGCGAGGCGGTGGAGCTGGGCGCCACCGCAGCCCGGCGCGCCGCGCGGCGACGGCGCCCGATTGCGGCCGAGGCGGCGGCATGGCGTGGCGGCGGCTGGGGCCCTGCCGCCCGCTACGCAACCCGGCACATCGTCATAAAGGTCCCCAGTGTGCCAAAGCGCAATGGAAGCACCGCCGCGGCCTGCCAGGCCACCAGGGAACTGGGCCGGGACCCACGCCAACGCCAACGACGCTTGCGGCGACGATGGGGTTTCCCGGGGCCTCCCTGCATCCCGGCGTGCGCCTGCTACGCCTACCCTCACAACCCCTTGCCCCACGCCCCCCACGACGGACTCCACGCCCCCCCCAACCAGGCCCCGAGTGGCCGCATGCCCTGAAAGGGAGCCCGTGGGGGGCATGCCCGGGGAAGCGGCGACGGCTCCCACGACCCACCGCCACGGCAGCCTCCACGACGGCCCCCGCGCACGCCTGCCCACACCCGCAACGACGACCCCCGCGACGACCCCCGCGACGGCCCCAACGACGACCCCCACGACGGCCCCCACGCCACGGCCCGAGTGGCCCCGCGAGGGCATACCTGGGGAAGCGGCCATCGGGGCGCCTCCGCCTGCCCCGCGGCGGGCTCGGCATCCCGAGGGGCCGCGTACCCTGAGAGGGAGCCTGCGGGGGACATGCCAGAGGAAGCGGCCATCAGGGACAGACAGAGCCACCCCCTGGTGCCCCCCCACGACCCACCCGACTGCCCCGCGACCCCCTGGCCCACCCGAAGGCCCCGCGACCCACCACTACGACTGCCCCCCAAGACTGCCACACGGCGGCCTCCGCGACGACCCCCCGACGCGGCCCCCGCGACGGCTTCCACGACGGCCCCGACGTCGACCCCGACGCGCACACCCCGCGCCCAAACCCCCGCTGGGACGTCCTCGGCTACGCGGACAGCGTTTCACTCACACGGACAAATGGACGGCCCGCAAAACGGACGACCAGACCGCCGACCTCGCGGCCCCGTTCCCCCGGCCCCGTGCCCGACGGCCTCCACGAAGACTCCTTCCTCACCAACCCGACCCCTCTTGCGACCCCCCACCCCAGA
>CAUYUJ010004681.1:157500-162500 GCA_963575745.1 Prorocentrum cordatum
TTTCGCCAGTCGGGTGCCAGTCGCGTGCTCGTGCACCTGCCGCGCGCCAGTCGCGTGCCCGTCCAGCTGTCTGGTGCCAGTCGCGTGCTCGGGGGCCCAGAGAGTCAGCCAACCACCCAACCAACCATCCATCCAACCATCCAGCCCATCACTGAATCCGCCAGTCAACTAACCAGCGAGCCAACCAACCAATAGTGAATCACCCGGACAATCAGGGATGGGGCGCTGGCAACATATGGAAAAACAGTAAACACAATGTCAAGAGAGTTCGCGCCCGCCGGCCATCCGCAGATGCGACAAGCGGGGATTCGTCGAGGCAGGAACAATCCACGAGTGACACCGGCGGGGCGGCAAAGCCTTGTTTGAAGGATTGCCGGGTGCGAGCCATCAGCGGTGCCTGATCACGTGCGGGCGCAATCGTGACGTCGTAGCAGAAGCCAGGCAATGCATATACACAGGCTGCTACACAACACAAGCTTCAACCCTAAAGCCACCCAGCCACAGCGCGGATTAATTTTCGAGGTGCAAAAGCCCATATGGATTTCACCCCAAGCCCTCCACCCTAAGAACATGTTCAGCTATGGCTCTATAGCCCTGTAGCCTTATAGACTTGTAGCCCCATCGCCCAATAGCCCTATAACCCTGTAGCCCCTTTGCCCTATAGCCCTATAGCCCTGTAGCATTACAGCCCTATAGCCCTATATCCCTGTAGCCCTGTCGCCCTATAGCTCTTTTATTATGTAGCCCTATAGCTCTATAGCCCTATAGCCCTATAGCCCTATAGCCCCATAGCCCTATATCCTTATAGCCTTATAGCCCTATAGCCCTATAGCCCTAGAGCCCTATAGCTCTGTATTCCTATTGCCCTATAGCCCTATAGCCCCATAGCCCTATATCCCTGCAGCCCTATCGCCCTACGGTTCCTTAGCCCTATAGCCGCATGGCCCGATAGACTCATAGCCCTATGACCCTATAGCCGCACAGCCCCCGAGCCCCATAGCCCTGTAACCCTATAGCCCTACGGCCCGATAGCCCTATGGACCTAGAGCCCTATAGCCCTATAGCCCTATAGCCCTATAGCCCTATAGCCCTATAGCCCTATGGCCCTATAGCCCTGTAGTTCCATAGCCCAATCGCCCCATAGCCCCATCGCCCTACATGCAAATAGGCCTATAGCCCTATAGCCCCAACAAGATGTCGATTGGGTACTTCTCCGGTCTCATGTTAAAATGACTAACACTAGTAGTATCATTCGAATAAACCATATTCACCATGACAACAGTTACTAGTTCCAAAATTAGTGGTAGTAGAGATAAGATTCACACATCTGTTAATACAACTAATAAGAGCTGTACTAACAATAAGAGGAGGTGGATGAGGAGGAGAAGGAGGAGGATCATGAGGACCAGGGAAAACGCAAGAGCCACCACCGATGTTGAAATAAGTCTCCCCCCAAGCTCCCTCTTCATAGGCCCCTACAACGGATCAATTCCACAGGGGGACCTGCATCGTTCGAAGACATTCGTTTGAAGACCCTGAAGCATGCCAGAACATTGTTCTCGGTATCCCGACGCCACGGATAAACCTGACTGTTGCGTCTTCACGATTCTGAGTCGTGCTAGAACGCCGTTCTGGGACTGCAACACCGCGAATCACCTATTATTTCGATCATGGGAACCCGTGGAACTCTTGCAAGTTTTTAACAATAGTGTGCGCGGCGCTAAGGCGAGACCCACATATTGAAAAGGAACCACCCTCAATCCGTGAAGCTCTTGCACTTTTTGGAAATCAATGTGCGCGGCGCTTCAGCGAGAACCACATTTCGAAACAGGACCGCCCTCAATCCGTGAAGACGAATGTGCGCGGCGCTGAGGCGATAACCACATTTCGAACTATGACCACCCCCAATCCGTGAAGCTCTTGCAAATTTAGAAAACGAATGTGCGCGGCGCTAAAGCGAGAACCACATTTCGAAAAAGGACTGCCCTCACTCCGTGAAGCCCTTGCAAATATTGAAAATGAATGTGCGCGGCGCTAGGGCGATAACCACATTCTGAAAGCCACCCGCCCTTAACTTGTGAGGTTATTGCACATTTAGGCAATGAATGTGCGCGGCGCTAAGGCGGGAGCCACATGTTGAAAACCACCCGCCCTGCATATGTGAAGTTGCCGTCAATGTTTAAGCTTCAGGGTCAGTAGTGGTGCGGAAATCTCAGGCGAAACGCTCGGCCAACCCTAAAAGCTGGTCTCGGGAAGCGATGGGGAGTTTTTCTGTTTTTTTTTTTGGGGGGGGGGGGGAGGAACGGATGATGGGGATGATGATGATGATGATGATGATGATGATGATGATGATGAGATGATGATGATGATGATGATGATGATGATGATGATGATGATGATGATGATGATGATGATGATGATGATGATGATGATGATGATGATGATGATGATGATGATGATGATGATGATGATGGTGATGATGATGATGATGATGATGGTGTGATGATAATGATGCTGATGCTGATGATGCTGATGATGATGCTGCTGATGATGATGATGATGAGGAGGAGGAGGGGGAGGAGGAGGAGGAGGAGGAGGAGGAGGAGGAGGAGGACGAGGAGGAGGACGAGGAGGAGGGAGGAGGAGGAGGAGGAGGAGGAGGAGAGGAGGAGGGAGGAGGAGGAGGAGGAGGAGGAGGAGAGGAGGAGGAGGAGGAGAGGGAGGAGGAAGGGAGGGGGGGGGAGGGGGGGGGGGGGAGGGGGGCAGGGGGGGAGGGGGGAGGGAGGGAGGAGGGAAGGAAGGATGGAGCGAGGCAGCGCGAGAGGGAGCGAGGGAGGGAGCGAGGAGGGAGGAGGAGGAGGAGGAGGAGGAGGAGGAGGAGGAGGAGGAGGAGGATGAGGAGGAGGAGAGGAGGAGGAGGAGGAGGAGGAGGAGAGGAGGAGAGGAGGAGGAGGAGGGATGAGGGGGGAGGGGAGGAGGAGGGGAGGAAGAGGAGGAGGAGGAGGAGGAGGAGGAGGAGGAAGGAGGAGCGATGAGGAGGGAGGAAGAGGGCGGAGGCGGGAGCAGGAGGAGGAGAAAGAGGAGGAGGAGGAGGAGGAGGAGGAGGAGGGAAGCAGGTACGGATGAGGACAACGA
This sequence comes from Prorocentrum cordatum, assembly GCA_963575745.1. Lineage (NCBI taxonomy): Eukaryota > Dinophyceae > Prorocentrales > Prorocentraceae > Prorocentrum > Prorocentrum cordatum. The sequence continues at coordinate 160,636 of CAUYUJ010004681.1, forward strand.
TTGGGGAGGAGGGTGATGAGGAGGGGGGGTGGAGGGAGGAAGGAAGCGAGGGGCCGATGATGAGAAGGTGGAGGAAGCTGAAAACTAATGATACCAACACGTGTAACAATGTTAATGCCATTTGTTACCATCAGCGGTACGAGTAGGAACATTGCTGTTGTTTGAAAACGGAAAGGGTACACTACTATTACAATTCAACTTACTACTACTACTACTACGAATGTGTGTCATATTAACAATCGCGCGAGTACTACTTGTACGAACACGAATATTCGTAATACGGAAACCACCAATGGTATTCATTTACTAACCGTGATGCCATTGGCCAACATGTAGCCAGCGCTGGTACTAGTAATACATAGTATGGGTTGCAGTACGACCGTGCCGACTCATGCATTACTATTGCTAGTCGTACTAGTAGTACGAATAACAGCACACGCATTATTATTGGTACTCGTACTGTTGCGAACGCGACGCATCATAGTAATGTTATGACTAACACGAGTGACAGTTTGTATTAGTAGCACTGGTACTATGATTAAGACTGTCATTAATGATGTTGCTAGGCGGCAGGCGAGTGTGACGAATAGTATTAATCAAGGTAGTCAGACTAGTCGTAACGTCTGGGTCGTGAAATCAGTGGTAACAAGAAGGACTACGACCATACTAACAAGGGTAGTGAAACCAGCCACGCCGACTATACTTCTAATACACATACGGCTACGAGTACCAACGCCAATGCTGATGATATTGCGGATGGTAATCTATATATATATATATACATGACAATCAAAAGGGGACACCCGCGAATGTTGATACCACGCAGGTCAGTCGGACTAGTCATACTAATACTGCGTTACAAGATAACGCGCATACTACTAATACAAAGGGGGAGGAGGCGGAGGGGAGAGGATGAGGAGGACGAGGGGGACGAGGAAGAGGAATAGGAGGAGGAGGATGATGAGGAATACGAGGCGGAGGAGGAGGCGGAGTAGGAATAGGAGGAGGATGAGGAGGACGAGGAGGAGGAATATGAGGGTACGAGGAGACGGATGATGGGGAGGAGGAAGGGGAGGATGAGGAGGAGGATGAGGAGGAGGCGGAGGAGGATGAGGAGGAGGAGGAGGAGTAGGCGAAAAATGAGGAGGAGGATGGGAGGAGCAGTGCGGGGGAGATGATGAGGGGGAGGAGGGGGACTAGGAGGAGGAGGGGGACGAGAAGGAGGAGGAGGTGGAGGAGGAGGAGGAGGAGGAGGAGGAGGAGGTGGAGATGGACGCAGACGTGGGGGGAGGAGGAGGAGGAGGAGGAGAGGAGGAGGAGGAGGAGGAGGAGGACGAGGAGGATGAGGAGGAGGAGGAGGATGAGGAGGAGGAGGCGGAATAATAATAAGAGGAGGAGGAGGAGGCGGAGGATGAGGAGGAGGCGGAGGAGAAGGAGGAGGAGGAGGAGGAGGATGGGGAGGAGGAGGAGGGGAGGAGGAGGAGGAGGAGGATGAGGCGGAGGAGGAGGGGGTGAGGAGGAGGAGGAGAAGGAGGAGGAGGATGAGGAGGAGAGGAGGAGGATGAGGGTGAGGAGGACGAATCTGGGGCAGAGGAGGGGGGAGTGGAGTAGGAGTAGGGAGGAGGAGGAGGATGATGATGAGGAGGAGGATGAGGATGAGGAGGAGGTGGAGGTGGAGGTAAAGGTGGGGGAAGATGGAGGAGGAGAAGACTGAGGATGAAACGGAAGATGAGGAGGAGGAGGGAGGTTCTTTCCCTCATGTGCGAGGAGGGTGAGGAGGGGGACGATTTGGAGGAGTGGGAAGAAGAAGGATAATGCGGAGGAGGAGGAGGATGAGGATGACGAGGGTGAGGATGAGGATGAAG